>NW_019292739.1:0-12138 GCF_000500325.1 Leptinotarsa decemlineata
TGACCACGTAGTCGAGTTGAAGATCAAACTCAACTTCAAGGTCAGATCATGAAATGGTGGAGGGGAGGAATCAGTTTTCAGGTTGAAGTGTGGAAATACCTCCTTTTCAGTTGAATACACGCTTACGTCATATGGTATATTGGCTTGAATCTTGGATAATATTGGGTTTTAAGAAGAAGATAGTAATACATTTCAAATTGAAACATGTGTATTGCGACATATAAAAGTTCATGTCGAGAAAATATTTAGGAGTGAAAAATATGTTTTTTCGCTGCGAAATGTTCGCTAAGAATGAACTTCGTATTCATTTTTACAGCCAAACCACACTCCACCGTCAGATACTGCAATATAGTGTTGAATTTCAAATGATTAGATTGTACTGCAATACGTGAAAGTTCTTGTTCGGCGAGCATATGCATGTGTGAGAAATATCAATCTATTCTACTGCTAAATGGCATGACCCTACGCATCTCTTTTGGAAACTCCGCAAATCTCCGTCTAGCACAACCTGGGCGTTCAGTTTCAAGCTCAAACCAAACTGCTCTGTCAGATCTTGACATGGTGGGAGAGAAACAGACCAAAGTGAGAACAAACCTGCTTTTCAGTGGAAATCATACCAAAATCATCTACTGTATGGCTTCAGATTTGTAATCAATCATGTTTCGAAAAGAAAAACGTAGTGTGACATTTTGAATTATCACATCATTTTTAAGCATGCGGAAGTTCATGTAGGGCATGCATATATGTGAGAAATATCAGTCTGTTCTCCTGTGAAATGTCAAGTGTTGACACTACATGTCTACAAATCTCCGTCTAGCATGACATTGGCGGAGAAGTCAAAGTCAAATTTTAGTCATCATTTTTGATACATGAATGTATATATGACACGTCACATTTTACAGAAGATATTTTATCTTATAGCACTTATATCAATAACAGCACACGTTACACAAGAATATTATTTTCATACTCTATCAGGAAGTAAAAACAACTTGTTACCAAAAAGTCTTTGACTATTTTTCTTGAATATGAGGAAATTTGTTTCATTATGGTTCATTTTTTCCTGATGGAAATCGTTTCTCCGTCTCGTTTAATGACAATGAATTTCCTCAATTCTTGTTAGCAAATGAGAATGTACATGAACGTAGAATGTTTTGTAAAGATAAATTGGTCTAATGAAGCGTTTTTGGCTTATAAAGATTCTATTTATTTCTGATGAGTGTCCCAAATGGTAATATTTATACTAAGCTTAGAATATATCCAAGAGATTATGTCTCAAAAAATTTGATTACATTGTTAGGAAGGCAAAATACGTTTTTCAGAGAAGTGCACAAGTATTTGATGTGATTATTGAAAGCCAATTCAGTTTCGAAACCTAGATTTATTTGGAAATTCGCTGATACTTACTTGAAAACTGGATGAATGTTGTTTTATTTCCATTATTTATTAAATGATTGTTTCTACACCAACATTCGAATTCATTGATTACTAGTTTCGTTTCATTTTCAATTTCATTCAGATCTGGGGACGTCACAATGTTGTGCCATCGGCATACATGAAAACTCGACCCTCGAGAAAATCCTAGTATTCAGTTTCAAGGTTAAACCAAACTTCACCATCAGATTTTGCCAATGTATGGAAAAAAAGAGACCAAAGTGAGGCGATACCCACGTTTCAGTTGAAGTTACGTCAATATCATCCACTATGTTGGTTCAAATTGTAATGTAATCATATTTCAAGAAAAAATATAGTGTAGCATTTTGAATCATCATTAAGTATGCGGTACCTAGTTCATGTTAGACATGCATATGCGTGAGAAATGTCAGTCTGTTCTCCTGTAAAATGTTATGTGTTGAGTCTACGCATCTGTTTTGGGGCAGATAATAACCTTGCATTTATTTCAAAGTCAAACCAAACTTGCCGGGTAAATCTGGCAATGACAGGTGAATGAATTTATTATCGATCAAAGTGATGGCACATCCTACTTTTCAGTTATAGGTACGCTGATGTCATATGCTATGAAGGTCGAAACGGAATGCAAAAGCTACGTGCAATATCAAAATCGACAAGTTTTTGACATACGGCAAATACAGGCACAAACTATAGAAAATCGGCTCATCAAAGCAGTTGTCTCTCTCGACAATTTTTAAATTCTAACCAAACCTCAAGATTTTTCCAAATCCTACTATATTTATTTCTCTTCCGAATATGTATTCTGTAACTTAATTTCACTCTCTTCAGTGTTTTCCGTACATAAAATAGACCTAAATAATAACTGTTCTTTTATTCGTCATCATGAATATAACATTGCACAAGATTCAGATCTTAAATTCCATTGGATAGTTACAAGCAACAAGAATCCACTCTCTGAACTCTCATTTCTTATCACTTGTGCTTCATTGGTTTGTTTCATGTTGAATCATTTGAATACATGCAATGAACTCTTCTCATTACTTATCTCCAATTATTTTATAACCTTTAACTTTGCAGTCCGACGCGGGCCTCAATAGTTCAATGAGGTTTCAAAGCGAAAATGTGAGATCAAATTTTGCTATAATAGAGAGAATTTCTGTCAATTGTTATATGTATCCAATTCGCCCTAACCATACCTTGGCACAGCTCAAGTTGATAATTTTCAGATTATTACTTCACGAGATTCTACAATATTATATCTATACAAATGCACGTTATTTAACTCTCTTCAGTTCACCCTACTTCGCTACCCACTAGAGATGCCTGACGTCACAGCCAAGCCCACCTCCCAACTGAATGTCGATACGAACAGGCAGTGGTCGTTGCGCTCTCGAAGAGGGCAGACTTTAGCACAGTCCTCGGCCACCTGCGTGTCACCATCGATAGCGAGGCTAGAGCGATGCATTACGATGCCTTCTCTGCAGCGATAGAGGTGAGGGCACACCGATGAATACGCATTACTCAGCCGCACGTCGTGGAGTGAACATCTCGCTCTCTTACCGTTGAACGGTTGATGCTGTGACGTCACACCACTACTAACTTGGTGGGCTCACACCGATGGAACATTCATTACTTGAAGGATCTTCGAAGTATGCAGACGTATGTTTGTACATAGACAAGCACATAGACAAGCACATAGACACACAAACACACACAAAATCTCATATGAAAAAAATTTTGAACGATCCATGCACCAGACCCTTCAAGGTCACATCGCCTTGATGTTACTAAACAACAACAAAAAAAGCAATCAATACATCATAGTGGTGGGGGGAGGCCCAGAACCGGCTGTAATCTGTGACATACCACCTATGCACCAGACATATTTTTCAAGGTCATATGCACCATACATATTTTTCAAGGTGGCATGCACCAGACATATTTCTCAGGGTCACATGAGTCGGTCTAGGTCATCCACCCCACGTGACGTCATAGTGGTGGGGGGAGGCCGAGAATCAGCTGTAAACATCTACTCAATGGTTTTGATTCCAAAACTTGCTTTTTTCACACACTTGATGGATTTTTTGAAATTTATGCAATAGCTTCTCTCCTTGATAATAATCAGTTTTTGGTACGATGTCAGATCAGCTTCCATAATTAATTCAACATGACCAGTAGTCAGTTGAAAGAGAACATCATCCAAATGAGACTCCTGAAATGTTGGGTGTTCCAGGTAGTTTGATTGAAATCAGTCATTACCGAGAGTTCCGTTTTATTCGTATCAATGTTGACATCTTACATGTTTAAAAAATAAATATGTTTCTTACCGTTAACCACCTATCGCACCCCTTCGAACGACAATCCTCAGAAGTCGAAACTTGTGCGAGCTAAGGACTAACGAGGTCTTACCTTTTAATTTGTGATTCCTAATACCAAATGAAAATGCGTTCAGCCTGGGGTTTGAACCATCGACTCACACATTGGCCGATTGAGTAAGTAAACAAAGCACCCACGTCGAATCGACCGGCCACCGACCGAAGAGTACATGCATACTAATGATCTCGTCATAATCGGGGTTGTACAAAATTGGTTGCTCATCACTTATTATCTAATTGTTATACTGTATTGAAGTAACGGAGATTAGGCTGACGTGTTGGAAGTGTCCAAGTATCACCTAACTCCAAACCAAATTTCGATATCATAGTACTTCTTAACTAAAAGATATCGGCATTTTTAGAAGTCATGATTTTCGAAGAAAAAAATTGAAATTAATTTTTATTTCGAAAACGGTAACAGATAGGTATAGGGAAATATCAAGAAAAGTTGTCGGGCAATTGTTGGAGATTCCAAAAATAATATTATATACATAGTGTTCCATTTGAAAAATCAAAGTTGCTACTGCTTTCTAATAGAAGCGGCAACACCGCATTGTCGAAAATATTTTAGTTGGCTAGAGAATGTCCGAATATGCCCTCCATTAAATTTTCAAAGTGATCCGTTGTCTGGTTCACCAGAAACGTCTAATGTGCCATCCACCGTGAATCAGCCTGTATATTTGAACTGCAGACAGTTCAATGTACTGAAAAGGTTGCAGTAATACATAATCAGGTCGAGGTATAGCTATAGTGAGTTTTAATGAACCTGCAACGTTTCTATACGTAGAATTGTTGAAAAGACAATTGAAAATAATACGAATTCGGTAAACTATTTGAAATGTGAAATATGTGACTTGAATTTTATCATACTCCTTCAGATTCATGAATTCCCGAATAGATCCGTGTAAAGGCTTTTTCAATATCACCGTCACGTGTAAATCAAACATCAAACCACTATGTTCACAATAATTGTCAATGAGACGAAATTAACAGGTATTTTTATATTTGTGTATTTATGACAGTGTATTTCTATATTTTTGAATGTGTATACGAGTACGAGGCTGGGTTGATGAGTAGTCGGCTTATGCAAAAGACATTTTTTTGACAAAACTAAATTTATTTCTTATCATTATCACGTTTGAGTTCCATATGCCCTTTGAATAATACAACATCTGGAAGTCTTCGAAATAAGCTTCGATTTCTGCAATGATCTGCTTCTTCGACCCAAATCGCATACACCGAGAGTAGGAGATTTGAGCCGGTTCTAAGCCTCCCCCCACCACTATGACGTCACGTGGGGTGGATGACCTAGACCGACTCATGTGACCTTGAAAAATATGTCTGGTGCATGCCACCTTGAAAAATATGTCTGGTGCATGCCACCTTGAAAAATATGTATGGTGCATTTGACCTTGAAAAATATGTCTGGTGCATAGGTGGAATGTGTACGTCACAGATTACAGCCCTTTCTGGGCTTCCCCCCACCACTATGACGTATCAATTTCTTTTTTTTTTGTTGTTGTTTAGTGACATCAAGGCGATGTGACCTTGAAGGGTCTGGTGAATGGATCGTTCAGAATTCTTTTCAAATGAGATTTTGTGTGTGTGTGTGTGTGTGTGTGACATAGTGACGTAATTACATTTGATTGGTATGTGTGTGTGTGTGAGAATGCACGATACAGGGTTTCATCATGTGCTTGTCTATGTACAAACATACGTCTGCATACTTCGAAGATCCTTCAAGTAATGAATGTTCCATCGGCGTGAGCCCACTAAGTTAGTAGTGGTGTGACGTCACAGCATCAACCGTTCAACGGTAAGAAAGCGAGATGTTCACTCCACGAGGTGCGGCTGAGTAATGCGTATTCATCGGTGTGCCCTCACCTCTTTCGATGCAGAGAAGGCTGTGACGTAACGCATCGCTCTAGCCTCGCTATTAATGGTGAAACGCAGACGGCCAAGGGCTGTGCTAACGTCTGCCCTCTCCGAAAGCGCAACATCCACTGCCTGTTCGTATCGACATCTGTTATCGCATCCAGTTGGGAGGTGGGCTTGGCTGTGACGTCAGGCATCTCTAGTGGGTAGCAAAGTAGGGTGAACTGAAGAGAGTTAAATAACGTGCATTTGTATAGATAATATTGTAGAATCTCGTGAAGTAATAATCTGAAAATTATCAACTTGAGCTGTGCCAAGGTATGGTTAGGGCGAATTGGATACATATAACAATTGACAGAAATTCTCCCTATTATAGCAAAATTTGATCTCACATTTTCGCTTTGAAACCTCATTGAACTATTGAGGCCCGCGTCGGACTGCAAAGTTAAAGGTTATAAAATAATTATAGATAAGTAATGAGAAGAGTTCATTGCATGTATTCAAATGATTCAACATGAAACAAACCAATAAAGCACAAGTGATAAGAAATGAGAGTTCAGAGAGTGAATTCTTGTTGCTTGTAACTATCCAATGGAATTTAAGATCTGAATCTTGTGCAATGTTATATTCATGATGACGAATAAAAGAACAGTTATTATTTAGGTCTATTTTATGTACGGAAAACACTGAAGAGAGTGAAATTGAATTACAGAATACATATTCGGAAGAGAAATAAATATAGTAGGATTTGGAAAAATCTTGAGGTTTGGTTAGAATTTAAAAATTGTGGAAAGAGACAACTGCTTTGATGAGCCGATTTTCTATAGTTTGTGCCTGTATTTGCCGTATGTCAAAAACTTGTCGATTTTGATATTGCACGTAGCTTTTGCATTCCGTTTCGACCTTCACAGCATATGACATCAGCGTAACTATAACTGAAAAGTAGGATGTGCCATCACTTTGATCGAAAATAAATTCATTCACCTGTCATTGCCAGATTCACTAGTCAAGTTTGGTTTGACTTTGAAATGAATGCAAGGTTATTATCTGTCTCAAAACAGATGCGTAAACTCAACACATAACATTTTACAAGAAAACAGACTGACATTTCTCACGCATATGCATGTATAACATGAGCTAGGTACCACATATTTAATGATGATTCGAAATGCTACACTATATTTTTTCTTGAAATATAATTACATTACACTTTGAAGCAACATAGTAGATGATATTGACGTAACTTCAACTGAAACGTGGGTATCGCCAAACTTTGGTCTCTTTTTTTCCACACATTGGCAAAATCTGATGGTGAAGTTTGGTTTAACTTTGAAACTGAATATTAGGATTTTCTCGAGGGTCGAGTTTTCATGTATGCCGATGACACAACATTGTGACGTCCCCAGATCTAAATGAAATTGAGAATAAAACGAAACTAGTAATCAATGAATTCGAATGTTGAGTGTTATAAGGCTTCTAAACGAATAAAAAAAGATCTGAAAAATACTACTACTATGGGTGGGAAACAAAATCTACTAGCATTCTTGGTCAATATTATAACACAACGTAATCAGATGAAATTCGCGTATCCGGACTGAAGTGATTAGTAATCTCAAGCATAACAACCCTACCTCATTTTTGATCGACTGTAAGACCCTTTTTGTGAGACTAATTCAAAATGCATTGAAAAAGGATGCATTTTCAAAGGTTAATATGACATTCGGTGGAGAATTTGAGGTTGTCAAAGGCGATCGAATCTCCAATGAATATAAGTATTTCTCAATATCTAACGCATACATCCATAGTAACACTGATATGAATATATGGTTTGAGGAACATGTTATGGAGCCAATCATGATAAAGTTGGAAGAGTTTCAGGAACGTGACAGAGGTTAGACGTTGAAAGCAGTAGTGAATTTGGGGGTTACCGTAAACAAATTTGTGCCGCAGAGAGGTTCATCATACACTGAACTGCCTTCTCAAATCAAACGAAAAATCATGATAATACCTGCTTCGCTTGGGCCATTGTTTCGGCGTTGTATCCAGTTCCCCATGGACAACATTCAGATCACATCCTATCTTATCCTGACTATTCGAAAGTTCTGAAGTTGTAAGGTATTCTCTTTCCGATGACAATTATTCAGATAATCTCTCAGTCAATGTTTACACGTTGAAACTTTTTAAATCCAAGTATACTGTAATACCGCTAAGATTGAGCATAGCAAAAAATAAAAGCAAACATGTGAATCTACCCATGAATCGAGACATGTATTACGATGAAAGATGTGGGGATACAATAAATGTCTATGATGATATGGAGGATATGGAGGGAAAATATATTTTGAGGTTCAAAAATTTCAAAAATAAAATTACATCGCCTTTCGTCATATATGCCGAGTGTATTAGTATCTGCACAAGATGGCAATAAATATCAACGACATATTCCGGCATCTATTGGATTTTATGTGAAACGCTCTTATAATGATACACTACTATCATTTTATCGATCATTTCGTGATGAAAATTGTATGAAATGGTTTGCAGACGAGATAGGTCAGTTTGCTGAAGATGTTGCAACTGTGTCCCAGTGTCCATTTGATGTAGATATATCAGCCAGCCAGGAAACATTTTTTCAGGCAGCAACTCATTGTCATATATATGACGAACCAGTCAATATATCAGACAAAATAGTATGCGACCATAATAATAATTGAAAATTATTAATCGCCAACCATCACACAATGAGTGCACTATCAAGATGATCAAACAATTCCCATCGTGTTTCATAACTTATCAGGGTATGATGCACATTTTTTTATGAAAATATTGGATTGGATCTCAAAGGAAGTGTCGCCGTTTGGCCGATAACAAAGAAAAAATATATCTCCTTCACTAAAAATATTTCTGGTAGTAAGATCCACTTCAGATTTATTAACTCATTCAGATTCATGAGTTTTCCGCTGGATACGTTAGTATCATATCTATCAGATTTTCCAAATCTCATATCACAGTTCTCCAACCTCTCGAATGATGAAGAGTAGATTTTGATAAAAAAGGGTGTAATGCCGTATGACTATATCGATTCTTTCAAAAAATTCAATGAAGATTGTTTACCCCCTATCGTGACCTTTTACAACAAATTGGAGGAAAAACCGTGTCCTAGGAGATCTTACTTACGTGCCAAGCTGATATGGTCACTTTTAATATAAACACATTGGGAAAATATACGAATTTGTTTTTGAAGACGAATGTTATGCTTCTGGCTATGTCTTCGAGCAGTTCTGCTCAAGTTGTCATAAAACTTACGGTTTGGATCCTGCCCATTATTTCACTCTGACTGGCTTTACATGGGATGATATGTTATTCAAAACGAAACAGCAACTTGAACTTCTCATCTATGTAGATCAGTTGATGTTTTTCGAAAAGAGAACAAGAGGTGGACTGAGTCAAGTTTGCTCCAAGCGAAGAGTCACAGCTAATAACAAATACATGGGTGACAATTATGATACCTAGGACACGGTTTTCCCTCCAATTTGTTGTAAAAGGTTTCGATAGGTGGTAAACAATCTTCATTGAATTTTTTGAAAGAATCGATATAGTCATACGGCTTACACCCTTTTTTGTCAAAATCTACTTTTCGTCATTCGAGAGGTTGGAGAACTGAGATATGAGATTTGGAAAATCTGATAGATATGATACTAACTATCCATCGAAAAAAATCTGAAGTGGATCTTGCTACCAGAAATATTTTTAGTGAAGGAGATATACTTTTCCTTTGTTATCGGCCAAACGGTGACACATCCTTTGAGATCCAATGCAATATTTTCTATAAAAAAATGTGCATCATACCCTGATAAGTTATGAAACACGATGGGAATTGCTTGATCATCAATCATCAAATGATTGAAAACATGAAAGATGAACTATTGAATGATCCTTCAGTCAGTTTTCATGGCACCGGTGTGAAAATATATCACGTTCGACGTGTGTCAGGTGGAATGAAGAAAACTAAAGATATTAAAAATCATACTTCAATTGATGAGTGCAATAGGTGTTACGATCAGTGTCACTATTTTCCGGGTTTGAAGGCCGTGGATTTTTGAAATGTCTTCCTGACGTTTCGCTGGCACGAGTTGATATCTTCGATGACTGGATATTACGGCTGCGTAACGCGTTTGATATGTTAATACCTGTATCTGGCTTAGGTAAATTACGTAAAGCGTGTTTATGTTAATTTGGCTAGTCTGGTGTGATAATACATGTACCTAGATTTGTCAAAATGTCAATAACGTTCGTTGACCCCTTTCCACCTGTCGTCATGCTAGTTACAATCTGAATCCACGAAGAATCGACAACGTTCATGATGGGTCAGCGATACTCGACACCGCTGACGAAGATGAATTTGCAGTTTTATTCTTATGAGAATTTTCATGTTTATATTCAGTCTGACTTAATACCTCCTAATTGTAACACGTGTTTTTGGATAAAATAAACTTTTTGAAAACTTATTTTTCAAAACCCAACTCATAACTGGCGCAGTCGGTGGGATTCGCGAAAGAGTCTGTGAAAGTTCCTCGTCATATTCAAACGTTTATTCGCGATCCGAAACAAAAAATTCCTTGACGGCAGCATCACGACTACCCTTCAAGGACCATAAGAAGAAAGCAGATTTTTCGGTATGCATCAAGTCATCATCATTCTTCTGTGAGTATTATTGTTAGATATGGTCTACTCTGTTAATAATATTATTGCCCAGGGAGTATTGAAAATGTATCGGTATGTTGTTTCTGCAAAAAGATATACATGCACATTTATTAATATTGAGTTTTAATTTATTGAGGTAGTAGTATTCTAAAAAAGCATTGAGGTCTTTCTGAATTTTTGAGCAATCTGTAATCGTCGTTACTTTTCTGAAGATTTATAAGTCATCAGCATACAATAGTACTTATCAATGCTTGAAACAATCTTTCAAATCATTTATAAATACTAGAAATATTAATGGACCCAGATGTGAACCTTGAGGGGCTCCCGAGGTTACCACAAATGGTGCAGATCTGTATCCATTTACGCTCACTAGCTGACTGCGATTGTGAAGGTAGGATGAAAGTCATCTAAGGAGATCTCCCTGTATAACGATCCTAGCAAGTTTTGAAATGAGAAGGTTATGGTCGACTTTGTCGAATGCCTTACTGAAGTCAGTATACAGTGAGTGGACCTGTGCCCGATTGTCTAATGCAGTTGAAATGTAGTCGGCATATATTACTTAATTTGTTTATATGGCTCTCTTGGAGAAAAAACCATGCTGGCATTCTATGATTAATGACTTGATATAGTAAAACATAGAGTCATAAACGATGCTTTCGAACAATTTGCTGAAAATGGACAGTTTACTGATACCTCGATAATTTATTACTGAGTTTCTATTACCAGAGTTTTTATAAATTATTTTCAACTGAAGGGTCTTCATATCTTTTTTTATTACTTTGTTTTCATTGAATAGTTGATCGGTTTTTTTGATATAATCATTAAGCCTTGAGAGTTCCTTCTCAAAGTCAGATATTTTGTTGCTACAAAAATTAACAGACTCTAGAAGCAAAGCCTGTTGTTCTCGGATCTGTCTCAAGTCGGCATGGATTTCATCCAAAGCTTTCGGAACAGAGTCACCGGACCTCTGAGCATCAATCATTGACTGTGAATTCAACAATGCTGCTGCTCCGACTGTTGTTCGGGGACGACTTCGGCAATCATGAAACACCTTCCGTCCGTAGGCTATCGAGCTGATTGCCAACAATATTGATACACTGCCCATGATAAAACCGAGCACAAAAACTTTCACACTGTAAATCAGGGTTTTTTCGATTCACCGATTTATTGCAGACTTTGCATAGTTTTTCGGTCATTTCCAGCTCAAAGAGATGATAAGATAAGATACAACTCTACTCAAACTGATCACCGAAATTGAATAGGTACATAGGTACGAAATCAAAATTATTATCAACTTTAATCGTGCAAAATAGACATGAATATGGGAGCTCGAAAATTAACACCTGCACTGTCTAACGACACACTCACGATATAATATTCTACAGAGATTGAACCGGCACATATTTCTCACCACCGTAATCATAAAGAATTTCAACAAAACTGTGTCACTTATCAGGCATAACGACGATATTATCTCCAAGGAAATTGATAGAATCACTCAAGGAATTGATACAATAACATTCGATTTCTATCAGTTTATGAAGATAAGATGATTTGCCTACTGATGACAACCCTGGCAATGAAAACGGACGTTTTGAGAGGCCGCATGAGCTAAGAGATAGCCTTATGCATTGCTACGAGAGTAGTGAGCCTGCGCGAAGAGGGTACATGGCGAGATTGCATGCTCTGTGGTGTGAAACACATCCGGAGGGTGAACTTGATGCTAACTGTTGAGCATTTATGTGGCCTAGAAATTTTTACAGTTGAAGCA
>NW_019292739.1:12187-37357 GCF_000500325.1 Leptinotarsa decemlineata
ATAAATATATGTATATATATGGAACACAAAGCTGGCATGTTAATTTCAAGGTTCTTCAATCAATGTTTTACTGTACATACGTTTCTAATTGAAAACATGAAATGAAAAAGGGAATATTAGTTAAAATATGCTATAATCTCACGTATATTCATTTTTATGTTTGCACACGAAATACTGCATGCTTGAGGCAAGATACTTTTCTTCAATCCAGTCATTTTCTAAGTATTATATGAACCAGGTGGTATGAAAGATTTCACCAAAAATGGTAAGTCTGAATGTAGATAATGAAATTCCCAAATTATTTTTGTGTAGCCCAGATAGAATTTTCGTTCACAGTGACCCCGGTACTATCACCCGGTGTCCCCAAATCAATATATTATTTTCTACTGATATTTCATCTTTTCTTCTGAAAAACGGTTAATACTGAATATCTACTCTTCCGGCCAGTCATTCAACACATAATTTACTACAATTTCCAAATTTCATCCAATTTAGTTCAATTTTTCATAACATTCACATCAATTGGTACTTATTCATTCTCAGTGATATAATATGATGCCACATAGTTATCTTCCTCGGTAAAAGAATCATTTGTCATGTTTTCAATTGGAAATCGTGACAAAAAATCCGTATTAAAAAACAAAAAGCGTATCTATGCAGTCTATTAACGGTCATAGTAGGAAGACCCTTTTTTTACCAAAAATGGAAATGAGTGGTTTATGATCGCACATATGCAGAAAATGTCTACCCCATAAATATTAAATTTCTGCCCTCCACTGACTATAATCAGTGCTTCTTTTGTTATTTGTTAATTATTTTTCTCAGTATTTGAGACAGTTCGAGGAGCGTACGCGATTGATCTCTCTAAACCATTAGGGTACTTGTGAGAAAGGGTTGCACCTACCCCATTATGACGCATCGACCGTTAGTATCAACTCAACGTTTGGGTTATAATGAGCTGAAACTTGTGGAGAAATTATTTTTCCTTTCATTTCTTCAAATGCAAAATCACATTCTCTGGAATACAAACGGAAACCCCTTTCTTAAAAGTTGATGAAGACGTTGTACCACATCTGGTATATTAGGGATACATTTTTGAAAATATTGTATGGAACCTATGAATGATATTACTTGAGACATATTTACTGACGTATTCAAAAAACACTTCATCGTGAGATTTTCACTAAACGATTTTACAAAAACGCAATACCTGTTTCGCCATACAATAGCTTTTTTGGGCGTGTCTTCACTAACTAATTCTACATATTCAATGCTGAATATACCTTATTCTACAATTTGAAGTATCTATCTTTCAGGTACCTGACTTTTACATAAGTTTGTAATGAACTAAATTACCTGTGCCTATGTCCCAGTTTCCACATTTGAAAAAATATTCAGTAACAGGGAGTTATCCAATTCTAGTTGATCATTCAGTGAATTACCCAAATTTTTCAATCTATTGATTTCTAAAAATCCTAGAAGATTGAGTTTCAAACTCTTCTCTTCTAAATGTAACACATCGTATTCATGATTGAACTCATGTCCTTCTGCTGAAAGGTAGTTTTCAAATGTGGACTTGGTCTTTCTATCCACGAAACTATTATTATGATCTTTATCTCTTTGGGAAATATTCTTCCTATTTGGCCAATATACAGTTTTGGGCGAGAGCCACAAGTCAGCTTATATACTCCTGATCTATCTGACACCGTAGTTTCGTCTTAGTTGTTTTTAATTTACTGGTTTATGAATTTCCAATATAGCTTCAATTTTGTTTCGCCTTTTGTGCAACCCGTTACTATAAATTCTATGACCTAAATATTCTGTCGAGTCTTGAAAAAAGTTACATTTTGATTTATTATTGGTCATTCTACAATTTTGTAATCTACTCAACAAATAAAAGGATTCACCGTGATTTTATAATCGCCGCAAATACGAACTGTTTCATCTTCTATTAAAATAGGAACAATTCGTGTGCCTCCAATCTGAGTATTGAACTGTTTCTAATATTCTCAACTCAGGAAGATCGGCAATTTCCATATCTACTTACTCTTCCAATGCGTGAGCTATGGGTCTGTGTTTAAAAAAATTAGGAGTTTTTTGATGTTTTATTATGCTAGTCATTTTCCCCCATTAAAAGTAGATTTGCTCCCCGACTTATAACAAAAACTTCTAACTTTTTCATCTCATTATGAAATGTTACATTTATTATCATTTCACCCAGTGGTACTATTTCATCTCCGACATTGAGTCAAAAATTTCAATTGACTTTAGCTTGGTTTTGAATTTTAAAAATGTTTCTTTCACAGAATTTCAGAAATAACTGATTTAGAAGCCCCTGAATCCAAATCTGCTTTGATAGGTGAATTGTTTAATTTTAAATTCAGTAATATTGGACTTTCTTGTGACGATCTTGAACAAAATACTGTCGTTTCATTTTGCAAACAATCTGTTTCCCGATACATAAAATACAATGAAATCAAAAGACTGGTTTTTATTCACCTTTTTACATAATCTACGGACATGTCCCCTTTCGCCGCAAAAAGTGTAGGTGTATTCACGGTAAAAACATTGCAGCGTGTCGTGGTTCCCACTTCCGCATACTTTACATAAAGATATACCTGTTTGACGCCAGGAGAACCTCGATGAGGTGTTGGTGTTTGGAGTATCTGCCCTCCTGAAACGGGTTGTCTGCCATCTACTGCTATGCTCGTGGTTCCTTGGACCTGGTCTGTAGCCTGTCCTCTGATCGGCCACTTCCTGGTAATCAAGTTTGTGAATCTTTTCTGCTTTCACTTGTACAAGTCAATAAAAATATTCTCGGACAGTTAAGCGGCGTTGAAAGCTCTTGGCTTCCACCAAGCAACATCTAAATTGGTAGCAAATTGCCAAAAACGACTCTCCTCGAAAGAAAGACTCAACAAATTGTCTCTGGTCTGGATTCCTAGTCACACTGGCTTAGAAGGCAATGAAGCTGCTGACTCCCTAGCAAAGGAGGGTGCTGCAAGTGGCTTCATCGGACCAGACTCTGTCATTAGCATCGCTTTAGGCTTTGTCAAACAAATATTGAACACCTGGATGGTAAGAAGATTCATGGACTTCTGGCAGAATATTCCAGGATTGGCTCACTCCAAGGCGTTTATTCACCTTTCGAAGCTTGATACCAAACAGTTGTTGGACTACAGTAGAGATGAACTACAATATCTAACAGGCCTTCTTACAGATCACTGTCATTTGAATCATCATATGCAGAGAAACGGACTGTCGGAAGACGGTGTGTGTCGCCTCTGTTTGGAAAATGATGAAACAGGAGAGCACATACTTTGTGCTTGCCCCGCTAGGGAACGACTCAGGTTTTAAGAGTTTGGCAGAGCCGTACTCTTACCATCTGACCTGAAAGACCACTCACCATACAAACTAATCGGCTTCATTAGGAAACTGGGTTTATTTTGTCGAGTGTGAATGGGTGTGAGCCACCATAAAACCTTGCGGGTTGCGGTGGAGGGTCGAATAGACCCACTCACTTTGAACCTAACCTAACCTGTACTGTTGCTGGTAATCCATAACAGTGATTTGTTACATATGTCGCGGTAGCTGCTTGTATTGCTTCTTGAAAAGTCAGATGTTCATCGTCGGTGAATAACATATCAAAAATTTTACCCTTTCCAAATCACCAGATGAATTTGTCATGCAGTGCATCATTCAATGATGTTCAAAATTTACAATGCATTGCTAGACCGCGAAGACGAACCGCATACTCTTGGGTAGTATCTGACTCACAATTTTTTTGTTACATGAAATGCGAAACGTTTTGCAAATACCGCACGAGTCGGTTTATTAAACGTTTCGAATAAATTCACAAAGTCCTCAATGGAACTATTTTCCGAAATTTTTCGAAATCGTGGACATCTGGATTGAACTCAGACTGAATTCCAAACTGCGTTGCCATATTTTTTCTTGTCACCGGATCTGAATGAAATAATTTTCTCAATGAGGAATGTACTTTACATAAACCACTATTCTCGTCGCCAACTGTAATGTAACTTCACCAACTAACAATAATACACGGTTTTTATACATTCCAAATGGAATGTTTAAAAATTAAATAATTCCCAATCTTCAACTAAACTCATATCTCTTTAGGGTCACGGCCAAGCGTATGCAAAAAGAGAAACACTTTTTATCTCAAACAATTCGAATACTTACAGAACAAGTGGTTATAGTTGATGTGATACATCCTGCATATCAGTTCTGATTTGGATTATATTGGAGATCAACTTGTTTGAGAAAATAAAAATAAAAATTCAAATATATTTTTTCGATACAGAATATGTATATATGTTTCCCAGAGCAAAATATACTTGCGAGGCCTGCGATTGTCATTGCGGAGACTTCGTTCTCGCAGTCTGTGCACATAGAACTGATGATGTCTGCCGCAGTAGCAGACGAAACGATCGGATCTCCAGGTTTCATTCAACCACGGCCCACTAGCCCAGATTTGTTTCTCTTCAATCATGATTACGGCTGTGGAAGCCTATGCTAAGCTATAGCTTACTAGAATCAAAAATTAAATCAACCATAATCATAAATCATAATTTAGATTGACAATTTCAACAACTTTTCCAATTGATTCTATTCGATAGAAATGTCTAATATGTTTTTCAGGAAAACTGAAACAATTTGTTATTCTAGTATGCAATCATTTGTATATACATCTTGGACAACTCACACAATAATAAAATCGAGTGTGAAGTCGTGTTCATTTCTGTTCACACCATGAAACTGTTTTATAATCAAGGACGTATACACAATGAAAAAAAAAACTTATACGACTTCAAATGAAAAATATTCAGATACTTTTGAGGTTCAAGAACATACTATGGAAAATCATCAAAGTCTATTCTTCACTTAATGATACTTGTGTTGTACATATCGTTAAAAATATTACTTGGAAATCATTTCCACTTGTGATGCACCTTTGGTGTAGTACTGGATATCACTGGAGTTTCATCCCAACACCAAACCTTGACTCGTGTTTCGATCACCAAGTGATCATCTTCAAGACGAAGAATATTCTAAATATACAGTTTTATCCTTATTTATATCATAGATACCTCTGCTAGGTATCTGCTTCAGAATTGTCCTAAATTAATTTCACAATGTGGCCTTATGTAATTATCAGGTAGATCTGATAATTGAAATATCATTTCAACAGGCTATATGAGGTTTATTGTGGTTTTAACATCCGAAACTGTTTGAGAAACTGCGCAAGACATGAGCGTATAAGCAAAAAATCTCAAACTGTCCGAAATAGTATCGGACACTTGGTTAAACCAGATCACATTTTGAGGAGACCACTGTGCTATCTATTGTATATATGAGGAAATGAAGACGAGAAATTATTGTTGATTATTTCCATTTTGTTATGTAGCGTATCCTTGTAGTCAGTTCATATGTTATCTAACCTCAATCATCAAAAACATCCTAGAAAATAGCCCAAACAAATTTCTACATGAATGCGCATAAGCAACGGAAACAGTTCTGCTTCGAGAGCAAGAACGATTCGAAACGGTTCAAGACAGTTTAGGATCATTCCACATTTAAAACCAGAACAGAGGATTCATCAATCCGAACTTATCCTCAATAAACCAGGACGCTCTATATTAACTGCGCATGATCCTGACGTCCTAGAACCTTGATATCGTAGAACCAGAACAAACCTAAAGTATACTTTTAGGTATTGGTCCACTATCATTATTTATAATATTTTTATGTTTATTTCTACACTCTCTTAGATATCTAGATGCCTGTTGTTGTTGAATCATTTGAAACTCACTCTAGTTCATCCCAATGAGGTGCTTGTAACCTGTTCTTCATACTCATTATGGTCTCCTCCCCACTCTCATCAATACATAATCCACATATTGACCCAAGCCCTGGAAAAGTAAATTGCTTCTTTCATAATTCCATCGATGGAGACAATAGGTTTCTTATTTTGGTGCCCACGTTTCATCTATAGAAATAGTTGTTGAACTGAAAGCTCATTAGGTAATCAACAAAATGTTTTCTGAATATTGTCCCATTTATAGAGCACGCTCAACTATTTGTGGGATGTTCACTTCAAACCAATATAAAATAGCGAAGAAAGTTTGAGATACTTTTCCAATATTAATCCACAAATTTTTGTAGTCGATTGAATGAGATATAATCGATGAAAAGCTTTGATAATAACTTCACGGAAGGAATATTTCAACTATTCCACTACTTTCTTGTTGACTAAAATACAAATGAAATCATCAATTTGATATTAACCTCAGTTTCTTTTGTTTTGTTGTGATTTTTCACTATTTGAAACGTCGTGTCTTAGAACTAATTGAGCACACCAATTTTTCCATCATGAAACTGTGATTACTTTTCTCCCTAGTTTATGAATATCATGTTCTAGTAGTGAGTTGATAGAATTTGTTATGTTGGAGAATTTAACGTTTTTTACAAAATAACTATGCATAGTTGTGAATATGAAATCTTATTTGAAATTTTTCTCACTAACTATGCAGATCTGACATAGTCTGGCCTCAAACATGTATTGATTGAAGGTCTAGATTTCCTAACAAAAATATATTGAGTGTTGTTTCTTTTTCTATGAAGTTTGTGGAACAGATCAATTCGCCAACCATCCATACGTTTTGATCCCAACTCATTGGTTTATAAATTAAGAATACATATAAACGGTAAAGATTGCCTAGAATTTCCATATGAATTATGACGCACACTATGTACCAAATTTGTCATTTGGCCCAAGGAATTGTTTGAATTCCACAATAAGGTGATAGGTAAACACATTGATTGTAAATAAAAATATTGACAGTTCGCACCAATAAATAAATCGATGAAACAAAACGTGTGAATTGATTTCAACAACAAGTCAAATGTTTCAAAAACAGTATACTAATTGATCGTCAAAAAATTAGTATGAATCGGATGAACGTGGCACATCCATTTTGAGTTGCGTTATATTATAGTGAAATAATCATTGAGTTCCAGTGAAATACACAGATCGACATATTGAAGTTAAACGTCAAGATCAAGAGGGATCAAGAGGGTGGTGATTTTATAAAACTAATTGTTTCATAAGCCTATAAATAATTGAATTTGTGTTTCAGTTGCTACCTGGCAGATAATATTAAATAACATACAAAGTTGGTCAACGATAACGTATCACACGGCAGAAGTGTCAGGAAAAACGTTCAATCAATATTATTCGATGTCGAGCTGGTTGGGCGTCTACTCAGACAGAAATCATGTTGATCCTGTAGTTGAGCCAAAAAATTTAGATTCACTAACTATTGATCTATCTCTAAAGTATTTCCATTTTAATGAAAAGTTTTATATATACAGCGAAAGGTTACTAATAGGAAACCCGTTGAGTCCTCTGTTAGCTGAAAGTTTTATAGATATCTAACCTGAATAATGGAATCTGTAATAATCAGTTGAACAACAGTTGCAACACTCACTGATTTTGCCGAATTTGTCAATTCCATTCACCCGTCAATCAAATTCACAACTGAATTGAAGGTGAATAACTCGATAAATTTCCTAGATTTGACTATCACTGGAATGAGTAATAAACATGATTTCGAAACTTTTCACAAACCATTATATACTTGATAGGTCAACGGTATAAATCTATACTGTAAGTACACAACGAAAATTAGGTTATAGGCGCAGATATTTGGTTCTCAAAAACATGTCTCTGGAAATCCTTCTTTCCAAATTTCGTTAAAATTAATGTCGAAAAAAATTCTTCTAATGCTGAGAAAGTAACTCAATTTGCAAAATGGAAATAGATGGATTTTGAATTCAAGTATTTATACAGTAAACGAAGTATGCTCGATGAATTTCACTAATGAAATTCATCACGAAACATTTTCAATCACCTTCAAACGAAGTATGCTCGAATTGAAGGCATATGAAATTTACAAAAAACTAACATATAAGCTAGACGAAATAGAACAATATGATGATTTTGAAAGACAAATGGTAGTTGTTATTGAATCAAAATTCTATAAAATGATTTCACGTTCAAATGAAAACCTCAAAAATCTCAGAGTTAGGAAAACGAATTATAAATAGGAGAAAATCATCAACATTCTTGAAATTCTTTGATAATGAAGAACTTGACCTCCTGAACGAGGGTTTCAAATTTAGTTTGGCCTCTTTGAGGGAAGTCTTGGAAGATGTCTTGATTGAAAGTGCGCAATTCATCATTTGCCGGAGGCATCGAAAGGCTTTGTTCGTGAAGCTTGCAAAAAACAAATTGCTACTAACACATAGAAACAAATTAATAACAATTCCCATTGAAAAAAATAACATTATCAAGAGATTGAAGGAGGAAGATATTTTCTATCTGAAAGCAGACAAAGGCAATAAGGTTGTTGGACAATTGTAAATAGAATAAATTATTTAATTGAGAATGGTCCCTATAAAAAAATACCAAAAAATCCACTGTTTGAGATTTTTCAGATTGATCACACCGTCTTTGGGCAGAAAACTGCAAGTATCTAATCCCACAGTACATAAAATATACGGTCTGTCAAAAATCCACTAGCCAGGTAAGTTGGTGCGACCAATTGTATCAGCCATGGGTTTTCTCCCACGTATAAGATTTCCAAATGGTTAGCTAAACATTTTGAAACCCTATCGATTCCGCAACCCAGCTTAAGTGTTGAGAACTCACAAGAATTCATCGTGAAGATCATAGATGTGAGGTTATTTACAAATAAGGAAGTTATTTTTGAAAATTTTGGTTTTTGAGGATCCACGGGCTTTTTCATTCTTTTTTAACATTTTTGGACTATAGATATTATAGTTACAAAAATAGGTAATGTAGGATCTGGGTTTCGTTGCGATTGAATGGGTTTCAGTTTGTTGGCTATACTGTCGATTTAGTATAGTTCGTAGTGAAATTCTTAGAATCGTAGACTTTTGGAGTTTTCAATTCCATTATTTCCAGTTTCGGTAAACTCATGGATTTTCCTTGTTGAACGTAAATGCCGTTCACGTTCTTCTCTGAAACAACGGATTATTGATACTCGATCTTGTGTTACTCGTTCTACGTTGGGATTTCGCACATCGATTTCCCATATGTGGCATTCCTCTGAAGCTTTTTCTTCAAAAAGGTGGAGTGTACAGTTATCTGGTGGCGTGAAATTCTCCGGGCACTAATATGTGTATTTTAGAAACGGGCAGTCTTCTTTTTTTCGAACTGGATAGTTTACTGGTTCCGTGCCAACTATGGGTATTTGGGATAAAATATCGTCGACATTGGATAATAGGATATAGATGATGGCATTCAAAGAATTTGGGCTTTGCAATAGGTACGTGTATTGCAAATATCAATTTGTTATTGAGAGAACTGATTTGCGTTCCTAAAATTGGTAAAACGTGAGTGTATTTTTGGAATTAGAAACTTGATTTCTGTTATATGTTTTCATTAAATATGTCACATCATCTCCTGAAGTTCAGTTTTGGAAACTATTGAATTATGCAAAATGTTAAATTTAGAGAACATAATGGCATTTTTAAACGTTTCGATTGTTAGTATCCACAATCGTCTTCAGGTGATGACTAGACTAATTCCTCCAAGACATGATCATTTAGAGGTCATTCGAGTACTTTCACTTATCTCCGCTTTCCATTTTTCGTTTCACCGATTTAGCATTAGATTACCGTTTGGCAGGAGTTGGCCATTTTTCGCTTGATAATAGGTTTTCATATGTTTGGTATCGCTACGCTAACTTGGCTGAATACATTGTTTGACAACATGTATGCGGCTTCTTTGAATTTCCTCCTAAACCAATGTTCCTCCCTGTGTATGAACTCAGCTTGGGACTACTCGATGTTATGTTGATAGGTCCAAACATGCTCTGCTATTCCTGATTTGCTGGTTCCCCTCGCTGTGTGTTTCTTGTGCTTGGCAATGCAAACTTTCACACAAGATAAGGGACTGCCAATGGGATCATCCCTTTCAGCAGTCATATGGAATGGTTTGAAACTCTGGCCATTGAAGAAGCCCACAAGAAACCTCGAGTGTGGTTGACAAAAGTTGACAAGACCTCCATAATATGGAACCATTGGAATACTGAACTATAGACGCCTTTCTGAAACACATCAACAGTGTAAGACGTTCCATCACTTTCACAATGGAAAAGGAAATTCACAACGAATTGTCATTCTGAGACGTATTGGTGAAGAGGACTGACACTAAGTGGGAAACATCTGTATACAGAAAACCCACCAAGCGGGACAGTATCTGAACCACGAATCCAACCACCATCAATCGACTGAAATAGGAATCATCAAGGCTTCATTAGACCGTGCTTTCGGGCTCTGTAATACGAAGAAATTAATCTAGAAGGAACTAGACATCATCAAAAATGATCTTCAATCAACGGAATGGCTACTCCAAAGCGATGGTGGAAGAGACTTTGGCTAAGAGACAGCAGGAGCCTCGTCAGGAAGGGAAGCCGTCACAACCAGTGCTTGCACTTTCCTACACCAGAGGATTATCGGAAAGGATAATGAGAATTGGGTCCAGGTACAACATTAAAACCTGCTTCAGATCCGGAAACAGTATCCGTAGCAGCCTCATAAAAACCAGGTCACCAAACGCGGACTGCGATTCCAAGAATTGTAATTACCGAATACCCTGTGAGTGCGGAAAATCATATATCAGTGAAACTGAGAGGCCATTGAAAGTACGCATTGCCGAGCACAAGAAACACACACAGCGAGGGAAATCCAGCAAATCACTAATAGCAGAGCATGTTTGGACCCATCAACATAACATCAAGTGGTCCCAAGCTGAGATCATACACAGGGAGGAACATTGGTTTTAGAGGAAATTCAAAGAAGCCGCATACATGTTGTCCAACAATGTATTCAGCCAAGCTAGCGTAGAGATGCGCAACATATTGTCGACCTAATGTGAAAATTGCACAAGTCCAAGAACCTAAATTTCACAGGAGAACAAAAAAACTATTTCAATTATTTCAAAATAATGTAATCTGGATGGAAATTAAATTTGGATGAAAAATACATTTAGGGAACTGCTATCAAGTATTGATTCTTCTTATAATAGTTACCTGTTGAAAAATAAAGGAGTTATGTAAAATTCATTCTCATATCCAGTACGAAGAGGGACTTATGCAGATTTCATCTAATGAAACAACGCTATTATTCACATACCTAAGACATTATTTTAATAATCGAAAATAAGTACTAATGAAACAACATGAAGAACTTTTCTTTTTTAATTTTCAATTCTTCTTTGTACAATAAAGGAAGAAAGTCAATTGATACATAATTTGAATTTGGTTTTAATCTCATATCTTGAAATGGCATATCTTGAAATTCCTCGGAATGCTCAATCTCAAACTCGATTTCACCATCTGGATTATACTTCAGTGCTCTAAGATTGTTAACAGTTGGATCACCAACTTTGAATAGGTCTAATTGATTTTATTAAATTGAGTTTACTGAAGTCTTTGAAAAAAAGTGTAATCTAAATAGATCACCTCATGCGGTCTAGGATTTTTTCGAGCCAATTTACATAGGGACACATAATCAGCTGGCACATTAATGGATCTACCTTTTAGTTGACTCTCTGTGGTAGAATGCATAGAGTCGCACTCCATTTGGGTGTGACCCTTTTCTAAAAATTTCTGGATGATACCAACATGTTTTTATGAGTGCAAGATTTAACAACGCGTTGCTTAAAGTGCAATTACGGTTTTGAGCGCTACAACCGTCACTATATAATATTATTTGTTGCATTGGCTCAAGCTGGTGAATTACATTACTTATCAAGAAGTTACTAATTATTGATGAAAAACAGTTGGCACTGAGCTCCTCTTGACCTTCATGACAGAGAAAACTATAGCCATCTTTGTTCAGAGTACAAAGATGGCTAGAGTACAGAGCTGATACGTTCGATATCGGACACGAAAGTACTGACTGGAGGTCCATCGTCTTGTAGCTTATGCAGACATCGCATTCGTCTTTTTTTTTGGCAAAAACAGTGCTGAACTCAGATCTTCAAACATGTTTGATAATGTGGCAATGGATAATGTAGTTATATTATGTTCTACACACAATCTTTATACAGTAAATAAAGCTCTGATTTGGTTTAGAACGTTGGCTCTATATATAGTTTTGTTGACGATTTTTGACAATAGTGTGATTCAAGTTTAGGCAGATCTTCAAAGAATTTTTTCAAATTTGGCATTCCTTCATCGAAAGGTGAAGGTTTTTTTGTATATTTTTATCACTATTCTGTTCATGTTCACTTTTGGCTGGTCTATACATTTCATCTTTTATCCATTCTGATATGGTTCTCATAGAAATGCCTAACGCATTGCAGAACATGAGCTTACAAACCCTGATTTTTTCGCTTTTGTTTTTAAGAAAATACTTATACGAAGACGTCTTCTAGCTCACTTCTGCTTCCTTTCTATGCGTTGATCTTTTCGTTTCATTTTTCAAGACTTTTGCAGAAATGTATTACTTCTTCTCAGGCCATGAGAGGGACCGAAACTTCGCGAAAATTATTTTTCGCTCTTCATCCGTCAATTTGCAACGATGAATTACTATTTATTTACCGGTTTTTCAATGGTTTGTTTGAACACATATATCTCGGTTTCATTACTCTCTTAGTTTTCTTTCTGTCGAATTTGTTATTTATTTCACCCATATACTCGACCCCTTCCTCTCTATTTACTTTATTAGTATTTTATTTGGATTCTGCAGGATCAGAAAATCTTTCCTTTTTTCGTGAAACTTCTTCACTAGAATCATTATTTTCTTCATCAAAATGTTGTTCCCTATCATTGCCGATTTGATATGTGGGGTCATTGTTTTCATTATCTACTTCTTCTGGATTATTTGTTGCATCTTCTGCATCATTATCTCCATTGCTGATATTTCTTTCTCGTAGGTTTTTTTCTAAATCCATAGGAGTTTCTGTTGGCGCGTCTATATCCTTTGTTGTATTGGGATTGAGCATCTCATCGGAAAAAATAAAACTATCAAAGTTTGTATCCGTTTGCTCTATGCCGGATATTACTGCATTGGTGAGAAAGCTGGATGATAAATCATAATTTTCCCTAGGTCTAAAATGTTTTCTGTCAAATGAATTTCTTGTTCTGATTCTGCTAGAGCCGACTGTAGTTTTTCCTTGTATCCTTCTGCAAAACACTTTTCATTTTCCGCGCTCTTTGTATCAGAATAATTGTCTTGATCTTTATATTTGAACAGTTTCATTGTCGTGTTCAATTCTATAGAATCACGAGTTGATGTTCCAGAACTATCGTTAGTTATGTCCTTCAAAGCGTTGGCCGAATGTTTTGTTAAACTCAACAGTTTGAAACATCTTGTCCTACGATACATAGCTAAAACAAAATACTTATTATCTCCAGCCACAAAGTGTAAATCCACTGGTAAAAACATCCCTGTAAAGAAGCCGCCAGGTTATAAAGCCCCTGGTAAAAGTAATCTCTACAGTTATAATTGATATTCAAAAGGCTTTGAAACATGCATAACTCCCGTAAGTTATAAATATATCAACAGCGTGAAAAATGCACGACTCCCTAAGTTTACAAAAATGACATTAATCCAGTCTAATATATGTTAACACATTTCAAAAGCTTAAATTTATTTAGTATGTACTTACCTTAGTGATATTGAATCTCAGTCTGATAAAATAACGGCTAATTTAAAGTCTGACAAACTAAAAAACACGACACCGAACAGAGACAGAACCATCAAATTACACTTACTAGGACTTAAGCAACTTTCTTATTGATGTATAACGAGTGGGACTTACGCGCATTTCATACTTCTGTTTCTAGTGGCATCTGAATACTTTTTAGATAGTTATTTGATTTGAATGTATAGATACGCTGCTTCGCTAACAGATAGAGTTAAAAACTAATTTTGTAAAGAATTGGACTTATGCAATGTTCACATTAGGCCGACGATATGGAAATCCATAATCACGTGAAAAATGGCCAAACACCGCCAAACGGTCATCTTCCGCTAAACCGATGAAGCGAAAAAAGGAAAGCGGAGATAATAAAAAGTATTCGAAGGACCCATAAACAGTCATCTCTCGGAGAAATTAGTCCAGTCGTCACCCGAAGATGATTGTGGATACTAACAATCGAAACTTCGTGAAGTAGGTAACTTGGCTTGGAATCTTTCAATTTCAATTTTTATTTTTTGTTAAATTTTCACTTGTATTCCATTTTAGGGTTTTTTCCTGATATAATCGTTATTTTCAGTTATTTTTTTAACTCTTCTTTTATTAATTCTTTCAGGGATTTCAAATAATTTTATATAATATTAGACAATGGAAATCCGAACTAATGAAATCCATATTTCTTCTAACTTTTACTTCAAAATAACGATAAAAATAAAAACTTTGTTTTATCGTTATATTTTTGCACATAGTTTAATATAATTACATTATCGTTCATATCGAAAGGGTTCGAGTCCTCAATATGTTTTTTGATGACTTCAAACGGAGTGAATTTGGTTACACTATGTTTTGAGTTACTATAGCTAAATAAACCATATTCAACCAATTGATCTAGGGTGAGATTTTTATTTTCTTTTCTCAGATATCGAAAATGTTCGTTAAGGGTAGAATGAAAACGTTCTACTGGAAAGTTGGTATTCTTCGCTGTGATGAAATGAAGCTGCGACGAGAGCAGAAATTTTTAAAAACTTGATTTTTAAACTCAGTACCGCTGTCACTTGTCATTTTTAGAGGTAACCCACAAGTTACCAAACTCAAAAGACCTTCAACTATTGATATTTCTGTTGCCGACATTGAAGGGTATGCCTGGCCGAATCGGGAGAAAGCATCGATTGTGGTCAAGTAATTAGGGTTGGAGATTCTGAAAACGTTGATGTGAATATGTTCGAATGGTTTGGACATAGTGAGGGTTAAATTGAACCTTAAGACAAGAGGACTCCTATCATATTTTTTATCCAGACATGTTTCACAACTGTTGATATAATTTTCTACATCTATATGGGAAGATGACGCATGATCGGAAATTTTCGAATACCTGTTCCTGTTTTGTCTATGTCTCCAACTCTCATAACTTTCTGATTTTCATAAGTTTTTAAAGCAAAGAGTGGTAGTAGGTGTACTCTTTGGTTTAAAGATTGATAGTATCCCAAAAGGGTTCGAGATATAGGGAAATTTTTTATCTTTTCAATTTTATTCCATCTTTCGTGGCTTCCTCTGATTCCTTTTGATGCGGGAAGTACAAGTACTGGTTGTGGCGGCTTCTCTTCCTTGTAGAGCTCTTGCTTTATTCTAGCTAAAGCCTGTTCCACCATCATTTTGGAGTAACCATTCCGTTGAAGGTCATTTTTGATGATGCCTAGTTTCTTCTCGAGACCTTCCTTTGTATTGCAGAACCCGAAAGCACGGTCTAGTAGAGTCTTGATGATTTCTCTCTTGGTCGATTGATGGTCATTGAATTCCTGGTTCAGATACTGTCCCGTGTGAGTGGGTTTTCATTATACAGATGTTTCCCATTCAGTGTCAGTTCGCCAAAACGTCTAAGAATGGCAATTCGTTGTGGACTTCCTTCTCCATCGTGAAAGTGATGGAAGGACTCATGTTGTTGATGTGCTTCAAGAAGGTGTCTAGTTCTGCATATCGTAATGGATTAATCTATGAGATTTTGAATTTCGGTGGGTGATTGTCTGTTTTTTGCTGAAGTTGGAGTTTATGGTATAATGAGTTTTTCTGAATGATTTTTCTCGATCCAAATATCGCTTTCGAAAATATTGGCCTGTTATTATAATTTTTTTTCAGGACTTACTGAGAATCTGAAACTACTGTAGACACTCTTTCTATATTCAAGGAGAAAATCTACATGTCAATCAATCGATTATTTGTGAGATCAATATTGAGATTGAATTTCATCAGTTCGGACTCCCATTGTCTAATATGATTTGTGATTTGGAATCCCTGAAATGAATAGCTGAAAATAACAATTATATTAAGCAAAAAAAAACCTGAAATGAAATCACAATAGAATAAAATGAAGGCAACAATTGAAAATTGAACAATGAAAAAGAAATAGAATTCAAAAGATTTCAAGCCAAGTTACTTCACGACGTTTCGATTGTTAGTATCCATAAACGTCTTCGTGTGATGACTGGACTTCCTTCTATAAATAGCCATCTCTCCTTCGAGAGATGCATGGCTATTTAAAGGTCATTCGAGTACTTTCACCTATCCCCTCTTCCCTCTCACCACTTCACCGGTTTAGCGAAAGATGGCGGTTTTTCGCTTGATAGGTTTCCATATGTTGCGTATAATAAGTAAAGTAAGTAAAGATCCTGCTGTTGTATGACCTGGTAATTCATCATTCGCAACAAATGTCCATAGTCCTGAGGAACCACAGTTTAAGATCAACCAATCGTGTGTACTATTCATAAGGTTGTTTCGCAGGAATGCATTGGTTTTCATGTCTAACAAGATTATTCTCATGCTGTTGCATTACAGATGTTGAGTCCCATCTCAAATATTGCATTTCTAGTACATTTTATTATTCTTATCATATTGTGCCTTTCAACGGTATTAAGTCATAAAATACCAAGCCTTAAGATTGTTTCTTTTAGAAATTATCAGCATTCAAATTTCGATCAGATTTTTATACCTAAGATTGTATCCCTCAAAATCCTTAAAGACTAATAAATGGTTAGTTCACCTTATTGCTCCTTAATCCATCACAAATCTCAAGAGATATTTGAAAGTTATAGAAGTATTAAACTACCCTATTGTATCTGCCCTCTTGGATTTTCCTAAGATTACCCAAAGGATTAAGTCTGGTTCTGTACTATTTCTTTTCATGAATATTTACATCTAGCTGTAGAAGCTTAAGGTTGGTATTTGTGAATCTATGGGGTGGGCCTATTCAGATATCTGACCTATGACGTTCCTCCACCCCCCGAATTGTTCTCCAACCATATAAAGTTCCCCAAATCTCAGTTGATATTGTAATTTTAGAAACATTTGTATCGAACAGTTGCAAAAAACATTCATCTGTGCTATCTTCGCATTTCTTTAATTTGACACAAGACTTAGTGCAAGCCTTGTGTGTATCTAAAATATGGACGATAAAAAATCATACGTCAAAACAACAGAAAACAGAGGGAAGTTATCGATTTTCAAGTTAATATGGATGCTCATCTCATCAAATTGTCAGGTTGAATTTTTTTTTTCATCAACCAACTGCTGCCCCCTTACAAATGACAACCCTCAGAAGTCAAAACTTGTGTGAGACAAAAATTAACAACGTCTTACGACGGTAATACATCAACCGTTCTTGGTTTTATATTATTTTTAGAAACATGTAGATTCGTTTCCCGATGGCATTCTAGAAGAGCTTTCCAACATTCTGCTAACGCAGTTGTAATGAAGGTTGGTCAAACCATCAATGCATAAGCTACTTCGGGAGTCACATAAATAAGTAGTTCAACTTATGTTTCGCTTGCGTTTACGTAGTGATTTTCATCCATTCTTGCTTTGGTTTTTCACAGTTTGTCTTCAATCGAGGACCGCCTGCCCGGTACTGATGATGCACCATGGGCGGAAACAGCTATATACCGGTGGCTCGCAAATTCGAATCAAATTGTGAATGATCGATATGATTCTCATTTATTTCTATTTTTATTTTCATGGAGTTACTTTCCAGCAGCTTGACTGCATTACACCGGGCAAGTACCCGGAAACCGGTCTATCGGTTGGTCGTATCGAGCAAACGAAATTAATTTCTGCTTTTCATAGTGGAAAATAACTTGCGACCAATGTTCCAAATTGAAGACGTTGCACAGGTGCCTGATGGTTTGTACTTCAAGTCTCTGCACGGTATTAGCTGGGTTACTTGTTTTTTCACTATTGGGTATCTGCGACACGTACCTACAAAGTCGTAGGTCTACATGAGAGGCAAAGGGTAAGGTGTTTTCACCTGAACCTGGGAAATCCCAAAATCCAAAAGCAATATCTTTATAGTAGGAAGCAGATCATGTAAGGACAGTCTACTTCCGAACACGTTAACTTTTCCTATATAGTAGGGAGCGAATCGAGTAAGGTCGGTCGACTTCCGAACACCGAACAGAAATCGCCAGAAGATGACAAATGAGACTTTGTCAAAACGTCGTGAGATCAATCCCATTGAGGCTAGTAGCACAGAACATGGATCAAAAGCCAAAAATCAGTTCAGCATATTCTTATCCGTGAGAACCTTAGTAAGAACCACAGTAAGTAACTTTTATATGATTTCAACCTGCAATTGAAAATGGCCCTGTCTAATGTTCCGTATACTGGATTATTCAAATTATCAGATATCAAAGCTCGAAAATGATAACAAAATCTAGTGCATTTACAGAATAACGGATAGAGTGCATTTCATGAAATCGATTCATATATATTTTGAAAAATTAAAGCAGATCTCTAGGCGGTTGTGTTATTGTTTTCGTATTTTAATATAAGGGCCGTTCCCTTTATCATGTGGTAACATTGCTATATTCTAAACTGTAACAGATACGAAGACGATTAAATGGAAAAAAGTAACTGTCATCGGGAACAATACAATACAATGGTCGAAGAAAATTAACGGGAACTCTTGCCCTTCTCCAGTTATACGGGGAAAACAAAAAACGCCGTTTTTCGTTTTTCTCAAATGGACTTGTTATTTCGCAGAATATCAAAAAAAGGAAAATTTCATTGTATTCGAAGTGTACTATGACGATGTAATAATAAATATTCGACAAAACGTTTTGTGTCAGCATGACCACCATCAACTTTTTTTTCAAATACGGACCTGTCTTTTTTATTACAGATATTGATGAAGCGATAAATTCACAATCCAAGGGTATATCACATTTGATATTTTTATAGCGTTTAATTTGAAATAACCACCATCATCAATGACAACAATCAAACAGAAAAACAATTTATTTAATAATGAACTTTTGTGAAAAATGAAACCATGATACAAAATCAAAGTTACATGGCAATCTACATCAAATGCTCGAATTCACGACCTCTTGTTGAATGCACAAAATTTTTCGGTCCAGACAATTTCTGCGGAAATTTTCTAGCATCATAGGTGCAATACTAATACCTGCATCTCTTATTTTTTGTTAGAGGTGGTCGATATCTGTACTTGGTGTTGAGAAAAATGTATCCTTCATGTATCCCCAGACAAAAAAATGTAAAGAAGTAAGATCTGGGGATTGAGCTGGCCAGTTAATTGGTTCATTGTTTCCAATCCATTTTCTTGGAAATATTGGATCTAAATGTTCCCTTACTATTGCTGCACTATGGGTAGGAGCACCGTCTTGTTGAAAATATTGTATTTCACGGCGGATACTCAGAGGCAATCGATATAAGTAGCCTTCAAATTCCTTGAATAGAAAATGAAGATACATTTCACTATTCGAATGATCATCGTAAAAGAAAGGGCCAAGGATGTATGCTCCTACAATTCCCAACCAAACATTCATTCCGAACCTTTCTTGGAAATTGGTTTTCCTATGTAAATATTTATTTGTATTATTTCACCTATAATGGATATTTCTGTTAAAGTATTGTTGGTGAATTTAGATTAATACGTTCATATTATTTTTTTACAAATATTTCCAACTTCCCTATTTCTACGTCTTAACCACTTCGCAAATCGTACTCTCCTACCGTAATCCCTTTCATTGAGATGATGAACTTTGCGTATCCTGTAGCATTCATATTTGTTCTTTTTCAAAATAGTTCTGATATTACAATAATCCCCATTTCGAGAGCAATTAGGTAAAGAACAATATTGATTAGCATAATTTTTGTAACTGGCCAATCCTTAATTTAAAAAATTGATGTTTTCACTGTGTACATTTTTATGTGATAATATTTGCTCACTCATAAGATTCATTTGATTTCTCACACTTCCAGTAACTACATATTTTCTTGTTTTCTCTCTGTCGAATGCACCATAGTCTCTCAAATTTCTTTCTCATCGTCTCAACATTTGGATGTTCGGAATACGACGAGTCGGGTATAACTCAACATACATATTCCTTGCCAAAAGAGGATTTCTATTTGATTTTGCATAACCAAATAGCATATCAGTTCTTTCGTCATTTGAATACATCTGTGATATGTTCATAAACGTGACAGTTCTCAACAGATATCAACAACGCATTCATTTTTCCTGCCATAGAAACCAAACAAAGCCTACGCGTTTAAGGTGATAAATGAATTGAGATACTATTTGATCACAACAAATTATACAATAATCAAATTTTGACGAAAAACTGATATTTTAACTGCATTTTTGGTTTTCCCTATATAACTCGAGAAGGGCGAGAGTCTCCGTAAATTTTCTTGGACCATTGTATTGTTCCCGATTACAGTTAACTTTTTTCCCATTTAATCGGCTTCGTATCTGTTACGGTTTAGAATATAGAAATGTTACCACATGATAAAAGAAACGGTCTGTATGTAGTAATTGTTGTAGTTGAGTTGAAGTTTGTGATCTACATTAGATTTGTTCACATGGAAAATTAACATAAAAGTATTTGTACTAACGTTTTAAATTCTGATCTCAAAAAAATGATTATTTTCTTGTTTTCCATGGCCCTTTTCTTGTCTAGCCCGAGTCTGCAACTGTTTGAAATGAAACAATAGAACTTGTTGACTATTACAATAACAATTTGTTCTTTCATTAGCGTTAGTTTATTTGTCAATTTGGGAGGTACCGATAATCGTTAGGTAAACTAGTGATATAGACATTTCATGAAAAAGGCAATCGTAGAACAAAAGGTATTTAATTCGCGATATTTTTCATCAAAAATATTCGTAGTGGTGAATCCGAAGAGACAACTTCCTGCATCAAAATCCTTTCGATTGAAAGTGTGAAAAAGTGCGCAGAGGTGTGAATAAATTTTTAGGAACGGTCCTGAACAGAGTCCAGGGATCCGGTGGCTGTGAAGGGTTGGAACAGGGGGCGGGAGGATCTGGGACTAGCGGTAGTGGATGCTGCGCTCGGGATCTCATCTCAGTAATTCAGCGGCGGCAGCGACAATCGGTAGTTCGTGCATATCGGTCCAGAAAGGCGACCGCCAGCTCATCGTACGAGATCTTGTTAGGCGCCGAAATAACCGTCATGCCCGCTCCCGCCGGCGAAGATTGCAAACCCCCGTCATCTCCGACAGCTAAACCAATGGCGGATGGCCATTGCTCTCCAGCAAAGACAGGTATTTTTTTCCCGAAAAGTTTTATCGCGAGAAAAGATGAGTTATCGCGGGCGGCGGTACTTTCCCGCCATCAGACCACCCTAGCGCGGCGTTTCTGTCTCTGAGCGACACCAGCCAGTAGCCGGCGGCAGCGATTCCGTATCGATTTCGCCACCGCCCTACCGTAGGCACAGCTAACCTACATTTTCGCAGCCCGGCCTTGCCACGACCCTACTTACAACCTCAACATTTTATCGATCTTGGGGACGGTAGAGACCTAGTGGACTTCTCCGAAGTCTCGAGCTCGCTGCTCATCTCTTCTCGTGCATTATTGCACTCACCCTTCATTTAACTGCGGCCAATCATATTGTCAACTGTGTTTATTATCTGTCAGATAACTTCTCTTTCAGTTACCCACCTAACTAACGCAAACTGTGAAGTTTTCATTTTTTGTATATTCTAAATGTTCTTAAAATTACTGCATGGTCGTTTTATTAATGTGTATTAATTGATAGATTGTTGAACATGCAAGCTAAATAAATTCGATTTATGACATTTATCTATCCGTGTAGGATATTTCCCAATTCCTCATATAATTTTTCTTAACTTTAATCATTGCTTTTGGTTCTTGGAGTATTGGTATTTTTTCTACTTTCTCAAATTGTAATGATACTGAAAAATTGGTAATAAAGGATCCACAAATATGCTTTTTTGTTTGTAGGACTAGCAGAACATAAACACAATAATTATAAAATGAAAGATACATTAACGAATTTCTGATTTAATTGGATTCAGATTATAGAGGGATTGATTATTATATAAATTGAAATACAATTTTCTGAGCTTATTCGCCTCAGGAAGTAGCACAACTGGTTTAAAACATTATAAACCTGGTTGCACATTTCTGCTTCAAATAAGGTACCACTATTATCATATCATCGATTACTTCATAACTTTTAAGAAATTGAAAATGATTGAATTTTTCTCAAATAGAGCACACATTAGTAATGGTTACTCTGTGTGGCATTTCCTTTGACAACTTGTTCATAATTGTTTTTATATTTGTTGTACTAAAAGTTTTGTCAAAATCGATTTTGTTTTTCTTTCGTAGTATATGAACCTGCAAGTTCGTAAAAAGTAATTACAGATACGTATTCAGATAACAATTTATTGCTAGATTTTCACTTAAAATATATTAAGTAAAAATATCATACTTAAGTGTCACTTGAACACTTTATCATTGATTTCCATCATCGACTAATACATAATTAGAGTCTCAATTTTAATAAATTCGGTATCTGTGGTCATTTTTCCAAACAGGGAACATTTTTCACACTTTTTTACACATAAACACTATGTGAAATCTGGAGTTTATAAGCTCAAGTATCCGGAGTGTAATAAAGTTTATGTGGAACCATTCGGCCGAAATGTTTCAAAACGGTATGCTAAACATGAAAGATCCTTCAGACTAGGAAAAAATGAATCTACGTTTTCATACCATTCCTTGGATATACTTTCAAATAGCGTGTATTATTCCAAAGAAAACATCTCGCAGCTTAGAAATTAATAGATCTGCAAATTGAGCACTCTCCTGAGTAGCCAAAATAATTCGAAAAAAATTAATAATCGTCGTATCTACAAAGTGTGAACAAATGGTGAAACAGTATATAAGAACTGAAGTTATTCGAATGTAGACTTAGAAAATTTGTGTTTTTTTTCAAGAGTTTTTATCATTACTCAATGGAAGACCCCATATAGCAAGTTTTCAATAACCAGAAGACGAGAAATTCACTTAAAGCTATTGAGTTAATTCAAAGAAGAAAAATGAAGGGATGGATGCATGCAATATCACATATTCATGAATGTCACTTTTATTAATCATATTTAGGAATCACACGTTGAAAGGTAAGACCCCGTTAATCCTTAGCTCGCACAAGTTTCGACTTCTGAGGGTTGTCGTTCGTAGGGGTGCGACAGCTGGTTAACGGAAAAACATATTTTAAACAGATTTTAAACAGATTTAAACAGATATTTCCCCTTTGACAACGGATGGAAAATTTGCGCTCTTCTGATACTACACTCTGATCAATTGTCCCAAATAAAAACATAGTTGAAATGGTTATGTTGTTTTTTTTTCATAAATCAAAGATATTGCCTTTATATGATGAAATTATTACCTATTTGTTCTGGAAAAAAGTCATAGAAGTGATACTGTATATACTTTCACTTGGAACAGTGGAGCTAATAGAATTTTTTTCATGGAATTGATAAAAATTGGAATTGATTGCAAATACTGAATTCTCTATTCAGGGTAAGTCAATGAACATTAACCAAAGCCGATTTTTCCTTGTCGTTAAGAAAGAAAGTCTGTCAGATCGAATGAATTCCACTTCGAAAATTTATTCTTTCAAGCAACCTTGTCACTCCCACCCCTTTGGCGGAATAAGAACCAACCCTTGAAATTGTATTATTACCTCGCTTAAACGGTCTTCGATTTTCTTTCAAAAAAGTTATGAAGAGAATCTGTCAGACAATGAATGTTACACTTTTCTTACTTTTGAGACCAGTTGTTACCATGGCGTTTATCAAAAATTGCTTTACTTGCTTGTTTATATGTGTAGGACATGAAATTTGATGCTTTTTTTCAATACAGTTTTTGCTATCTAATATTTTAAGTAAAAGTGATGACCTATCAACAATCAATTCATTCCTGACATTGATTATGACACTGAAAGATATTCTTGAAAACAGTGATCGTTACAATGGAAAGAACTTTAAAATATTCTTGAAAAATTCACCCCTCAAAATGATAATCGACAGATCTGAGCAAATTTTTTCGTTAATGCCAGTTATAAGAAATCGATCTCGTTTCACTTCCATTAGCTCACTCATGGTTTCGATATAATACGATTAGCCCTCTGAAATAAAAACTATTTCAGATTTTTGTCCCCAGAAGGTGCAAAATCATTTGTGCATGTATTGACATTTTTATAACATTTGTCTGTGATCCAGGAGAAATACGACTGTAGGAATTTTCGTGATTTTTTTTGCTTCCTTCCTGCTGGAAATTTTGATAAATCTTTTCCTATCGAGCGCCTTATTTCTTTTATGTGGAACATCTGAAAGAGCCGATTTAAAGCAATTAAATAAATAACGAGGAATATGAATTGAACTTTCAGACATTGCAAGTGTTAATAATTTCCCTATCCGATAATTTTTTATATCGATACATGTTGTAATGAAGATGAATCATTGTTTTCTTGCTTATTAATGTCTCTGTTTACTCTGTTGATGGAATTACAGTTATAGAGGTTGAATTGTCTCTTATCCCATTTAGTTACCTCCGTGGGATTTTTATCATTTTCAAATCCCGTCAGAAACCAGTGAAACTCGCACTATCAATTTGCTTCTTTCCACAATCGAGTTTATTCGTGATTCAATTCAAATTCCTTTTCGTTCGAATAATTTCCGATGAATTCGTGTTCGAATTACCCTACCCTGATTTACATTGTTAGACCTGCATTGCTGTTCACCTAAGATAACTGGTGGTTCGTATTTGAGACGTTTGACATATTGTTCAAAAGAGATTAAGATATTATTGGCCATGGACATTTTCATTTTAATGAGTTTGTGTTTTTTATATTTCCCTCGATGCATTAAAACGGTGATACCTGGATACAAATGAAGGTTAGGCAGCGTTCACCGACTTTTTTAGCAGTTAAATACAGCCCATCAAGCAAGCCAGGCGAATCCAGCAAAATTGCAAAAAAATACATCAATTTGTAGCTAATTAGTTGCCAAAACAACGATTTTGTTGCTCGTGCCGATCCTTAGAAATCGCAAATGCTAAACATGAAAGAT
>NW_019292740.1:0-46656 GCF_000500325.1 Leptinotarsa decemlineata
GACCGAAGACATCACTATCAACAGTTCGCAATTACTTTCAATATCTAACGGTGGTGTCGAGGCTAACGATCAAGTCTATCGCACCAAAGACCTGCGTTCACTTCTCCAACGAAAACTTTTTTTACGAAGCCATGAAACAAAAATGTGTTTAGCGAAAAGATGGGCTGACGTAAGTGCGCCACGTGCCTGAGCGGTCTGTCTCGTTGAGGGTTACGTCTGGTCGTCTGTCTGCCTGAATTATTTATGTCCACAGAAAATTAAAATCTCCCGCCACGATGTTCTGAGAAGTAGAAGTGTGCGCTCTGATTAGCTGGCGAGCTGCGTGACAGTTTGAGGACATTACGTGACAATTTGGTACACTCTGATTGGTTCACGGCTGGGTAACAGGACACCACAAGACAATTTGGTGTACTCTTGTTGACTGGGTGGTCTGTCTGCCTTGTATGGCGAGCTGAGAGGCAACCTGACTGCTGTGATGACGTCACAGTCGACCTGAAATGAGGTAACTTCTACTGTTAAGGTCCCATTAATCCCGTATTTTTCACTTCAGGAAATATTTTCAATATTTTCAATTATTGAAATTTCATTTTCTACCAGAAAAAAATGCATACAGGGCCTTCCATTAGGACAAGAAATGTTACCTAAAAATTAAAAAGGCAATGCTCAACTGTTTTTTCATATTCTTTGCATGTTGATGAGTGTAAAAAAACACTCATTTTCTAATGTCATTTCTTCAGTAACAAAGTTAATAATGGTGCTCACTTAATTTAGTTCAACTTGTATATCCATTTATATAATTAATAAACCAACTTGTAACGAAGTAAGGCGTACCCTTTGGCATAAATTTAAAAAACGTAAGAGTTCTCATAGCACCGTTTGAGCATTAGTAAGTAGTAATAAGGCATTTCAATAATATTGTTTCTATGGAACAAAGAACTGTCATGGTGCAATTGTGAACATTTGCTGTTCTATAAGTAACTCAATGAGAAAACGCAAGAATGAAATATTTCCAATTTAATATTGATTAATTGATAACAACCTCATTAGTTTTGAGGAAAGCAAGTGAAGAGGTGTTGTTAAATGAAAGTTAAACCCTGCCATAGGAAGGTCAGAAATTTGTTCAAAAAAACATTCAAAATGTTATGAACTACATTAATGAAAAACCAGAAATATTACTTGTTTGGAAATCATGTAAATTTTTATCAATGCCTAATAGCATAGATTTCACTGAGATGATCAATGTCTGATCTTCTATTAAGGCAATTATTTGATTGTAGTATATAAATGACATTTCCAAAAACAATCTTTTAGATGTATTTCTTTCAGCTGATAAAATTTTAGTTGAATTATTGTCCATTTTATGACCTTCTTTGGAGACATCATTACTAAGAGCACATCTCTCAGGATGTAATCTACTATCACTTTTATTGTGAACTGATTCTGTCTTTGAGTGGTCTTGATGTTTGACCAATATATTCCCTACTACAATTTAAATATGGAATGGAATAGATTGATTGAGATTGAAAGTGTTCTTCTATAATTCCGGTTTAGTGGGAAGCATCATTTCGCAAATTTCGTTGATATTTTGTGAGTCTATTTTACCATTCCTGGGTATCCTGTCTGGCTTCAGAAATGCTGCGTTTCGATGATGTACTAGATTGTTCAGTTGCTATTTGAACGGTTGGCGTGCCGATTTGTTTTGTTGGTTTGATATGTGGAGATGTTGATTGGATCTGTTCAGGTTGGTTTATTTCTGGGACACGATTTGTATTCTCAGTTACTTCGACCTGTTCATTACATTCCGTTTCTACTGAGCTTACAGTACAATAAGCTGCTATGTGACTAGACTGTCTGCAGTTGAAGCACGTATGTGTGTCCTGTGATAGAAATATTCGATATGTATTATCGTCAAAGGTAATGGGGATTGAGTCTGGTATGGGGTTTTGTGGTTGGGAGATATATAAGGAACTTCGAATGCTAAGGATGTGTTTGAAATCAGGTTTTGAAGGGCCTATTCTTAGGAATGACATTGGTGACAGGGTTGATTCCATATTTTCGTAGTTCCTTGTCCAGTAAATGGTGAGAGATAGTAGGGCATACACTAGATAAGAGCAATCTCTGACTGGGAGTGACTAGTTTCTTGGCATTTTGATTTTGGAAATAAGTGTTTTGATCATAAAATGAATCATTTTCTGTACTGTATTCATCTTGTTACTGGTTGACATTATAAAAATATTTGCTTTGGTCCTGATCATTATAATCGAAATAATGGGTTTTCATATTATCATTTACTGGATTTTTGGGAATTTTCTGACTTACAGCGGGACTGTTTTGCAATTGACCGTAATTTTGTTGCCTAAATCGATTAGTTTGGTTAGGTCGTGTACTTTGTGATACTTGAAAATTTGGTCTTGGGATATATGATTGTTGATAGTTTGGTGGTCTTTGAAAACTTTGACTTTGATTTCCGATGGGTCTTCCTGGATTTTGAGTTTGCGTATAATTTCTTTGAAAATTATATTGGGCGTTTGGCATTTGTATTGGTTCATTTTGACTCTGATTTGGGGGTAGATGTGTATTCAATCTTTGATTATCGAAATATGTTAGTAGTATATTACGTTTTATTGGAGTTGATGCTTCTAACATCGTCGTTGGGTTACTTTTTCTTATTATAGGACCTAATTTGGGGTCAAGTCTGGTCAATAATGTATTTAATATTATTGATTCAATTAGTGCTGATTGTGCTNTTTCATCAGATAATTCTTATGAGAATGAAATCTAGTGTCAAACTACCAAAAAAGATAGCTTGATTTTTATTTAAAATTGCGAGTCGGGAAGGTATGTAATTTTCAACCCACATTTCTTCAACTCCAGATTTCACTTATTTTACCAAACATACCTACTTATTGTACACTCCCAGTAGCCAGAAGAAAATACATTTTCTAAACAAAAGGAGCGACTGCAACTGTCATCAGTGCTAGTTTTTTATGTTTAAACTTAAACAGAGTAGTAAATAAAGTTTCTCATTTTTTCAGTCTCCATAAAAATCGAGATCCTAGCCATAAATAATTGTCGCACCATTCATGTACCTAGATTTGACACACTTTCGTAACTAAATGATTTTTCTTTATTCCACGTGCTTCTTACTTAATATGCAGATGTTATTATACCAATGCTTGTATTGTGATAAATTTGTGAAAACTTCTATTGGTAAGTAATCGATGGGTTATGAACTTGAAAGTGAGAGGGTTTTCGTATTTCGTATTTCCTTATATAAAATTCATCACTACCACTTTATAGAGAAAGTATTTGTCTAATTAGTAAATATTTTCTGAATAATTCTTGAATAGTTTCAAATGCATGATGCATATAGGTGTAGTATGATTTATCTCAAGTTCGATCTCTAATAAAATAAGAAAGTGTAGATAGAAATCTACTTCCCTTTCAGATAACGATACACGAGTTACATTTGTCCTATCAAAATAATATTCACTTTTGACAATTTGTAAGGAAAGATGAGTTGTGAAAATAAATAAACTGTACGAGTACTGTATTTCAGCGTCACAGTAATCCAATAATTTGTTGTTCTAGTTACTTCACGTAACATGTTCATTATAATGCGACACGAAGTAATTTTACCGTCTTACGTAGTTAAGGGGCGTACAGAGATGTATTTTGATTAGATTGTAATGATTCGTATATTTTAAATTTTAAAGACGCCGGTTTTCTAGTCATACAAATGGAGTCAACGTTATTCTTTAATAATTGCAATGTATGATTGGGTTAATATTGTTGATTTTTATTTTGTTTGTTTTCTAACTATGATTGCAACATTTCAGTCAATCTATCAATCTCCTGTTTATTTTATCAGATACTGCTGCGGTAGACAAAACGTCAGACATAAAACCAGCAGATCACGGCCAGAAAACCCGGAAAATAGCCTTCATACATTAATGTCATATGACAACGTGATGGATTGCATTTTGCAGATAACCAATCAAGAAAACTATAAAAATAACTAGTATGAATATGATCCGTGAGACCACAGCACCGAATTGAAAAGTTTATTGGCATGATATTGAAATGATTAAAAATCAATTTAATTCATGTATCATCTGAATACAGTAGTCCAAATGAATCGCAATCACAAAATAGTAAAACGGGTGGCACGACGTTTTACTTTTGATTTGTATACCTTTGTAATGAGTTGAATCATTTTGATTTGATTGAAACTTGAGGAGGTCTACCGGAGATTTCGAATTGGGGTGAAAATAACCTGTAATAGTGGAGCCCAAGCGGGGATTTCGGGATTTATTAAAGCGCGGCAGATTAATATACAAATACTACAGGTTCAATTCAATGTCACGAAAACCCAAGTATCGGTTTTCTCCAAAAAGAAAAATTTCTTCGAACCGGATATAATAATGTCAGGTCAGACAATTTCGCTTTCTGCTTCGATGATTTTGTTGGGCATTATAATGAACACCAATATGTCTTGGCACAATCATTTTTCTGGAATTGCAAAGGCTGCTTCTCAAAAGTTGGAAAAACTGTTCCGAACCAGAAAACTGTACACACCGCAGCAACTTTTGATGCTTTATGAACCTCAGATCAGACCTTCTTTGGGGGTATTGTTTTCATGTATGGATCTCTGCCCCTAAGCATACCCTGAAGCTGTTGGATTCCATCCAGAAAAGAGCCATCTGCCTGATTGGAAACACAAACATCACTTGCAGCCTTGTACGGAACATCGAAGAAAGGTTGGAGATTTGTCTCTCCTTTATAAATACTTTCACGGAAAGTGTTCAAGTGACTTGGCACATTTGATTCCACCAAGAGCGGTAAATATCAGAAATACGCGACGGACCATGGCTGCTCATATGTATGTATTCGTATGTCGTGCGATAATAATCCGTTCGATCTCAGCGTCGAATTAAAATAATCAACAATCAATTTAATTCATGTATCATCTAAATACAACAGTCAGGACAAATAATAAAAAAATATTGATAGAAAGTAAAACGGCGTGGGACGTCATTTTATTGTTTATTAATATTCCTTTGTAAGTTGAATTGTTCTGATTGTTGAGTCTGAGTCGCCAATAATCGCTTTCTTCCCGATTGGGTTCAAGTGGCTATCCTACGAATAAATCCTTTAGTTGGATATCATGAATGTATCAAAGGATAGCTCTCAAGGCTATGTCTTAGAGGTGGATATTAACTGAATGACATGCATTCCAATTTACAATTTCTAGTTGAAAAACTCATTCCTCCAGGATCAAGAATAAAAAGGATGGCCCATTAGTGTAAGGAAGTACAGTATCTCGCCTATAATGAGGAGTATGGAGTATGATAAAATATTTCAGATGAAAGTTATATGGTTTACTTTGTTGTGGAATATACAGAGTGTTCCTTTGGAGCGGGGCAATACAAAATATCATTTTTTCAAATGGACCACCCCTGTACATTTTTCCACCGTTGAACTGAGTAAAATTTTTCACATAAGGAGGTATTTCCGTTTTTCGAAAATTTTGTGGCGCTGTCAAGTTATCGCTGAAAGAAAGAAAATTTTCGGAAAAACAGACCATCGTAAATGCCATAATAAAAACTTTGTGAATAGAATTCACGAAGATATATTTGAGACATGCAATACCAAAAGTGAGATGAAATGTCGATATGGACTGAAAATTACATTTATCAAACAGGAGATTTCATATACATAGAGGCATTAATTTGACAGACTTTAAATATCATAAACTTGATTTTTTTACATGAAACACCCAGTATGTTATTCTATAATTTTGAAGAACTAATTTATTCCTACATGTTTGTTTGATATGACTCGGCCCCTAAAATTGACAGATTTTGTGAAATTTGCAATTTCATTATATTTTGACTGAAACTGCAACTTTATCACTGTAATATTTACAAAATTCATGAACTAACAGTTTTTTATAGGTTATGCTCCATACAAAACGCTTACTTAATTATATCTACAGTGCTGAAATAATACTAACCGGTTGCTTGTAAACTGGTGCGCAAATAGATGCGTCATGTGCATCTCAGTAAGGCAAGTGGTGGTTCTCGTGTGCGCCATGCGCAATGAAACCGTTATCAAAGTGAGCTATGAATTTAACAATAAATGATCGATAAGTTTTAGCATAAAACAAAAAATTACTGTCATGCAATTTTGTATATATCGCTTCATAATAAGATAATAGCATTTGAAATGAATTTCTTCACAGAAGAATAGACCGATATGATTTTTGTACTGTGTACACATGTATAAGCGGTTGGAAACAATTATTATTCATTTCCACTTCTAGATGTGATTTCTGCGGGCTCCTTTTGAACATGTATTTCCAAATATTCAATATTTCACAGAAGTCGAATCAGGCCTTGCTTAAGCACACTCTTGAACACTGATCTTTTATTAATTTTCTGTGCGAATGAAGGTCATTCATTTATTTCATTTGATCAACACTTTATGTGACTTGTTTTTTCTGTAATTTTTTTCAATGCATTGCTTTTACGTAGACTTTTTTGGAAAGTATGTTGTTCATTAGTTCAGCTTTAAATCCGTTTTTTACTGCAATTTGCTTAATGATATTGAGTTTTTCATTAATGGTATCTATCGAAAACGGAACATTGACTAATCTATGAATCATTCTATTACTTGTTGCTATTTTGTGTTGGTATGGATTGGTATAATCGTAATGAAAAGTAATATCGGTATAGAAAGGTTTGTGATAAATTGATAAATCATGTTTGTTGTTCATTCTACTAAGTGTCAAGTCCAAGAAATTCTACTTCTATAGTGAATTTGATGTTTTCATGAATTTTGTTAATATCCCTATGAAAAAATATTTGATAGTCTCTTAGTTCCTGTGAAACATACCAAAACGTCATCCACATAAGTATGCCAGGCATACTCAAACAAAGTATGCTTAAGAATCGACTTCTCTAGGTTAACCATGAAAATTTCCGCAAGTAAGTGACTCAAGGAATTTCCCATATTTAAACCTTTTGAAGAGGAATGAAAGTTGTTGTTGAATTGAAAATAATTTGGTTTGAGACATAGCGGCAGTAAATCAATGATTTCTTTTTTCAAAACAGGGTTCATTCGATTTTAATCTATCAATTCTATAACTAAAGTAATGGTATCATCAGGAGGTATGCTGGGAAATATATTCTGCACATCGAAGGATATTAATTTTGCGTTGTCTGGTAGAGTTATGTTCTTCATTTTATTTATCAAGTCAAGAATTACGTAGAGTGAATTTAAGTTAAAATTTACTATGGTTTATGACGATACTGAATAACCTTTCTGGTAATTTCACTGATGGTGCAGTGACAAAGGAAACTACTGTAGTTTCCAGTAGTTCCCTAACATACAAAGATTTTATTCAGAACTCGTTCGTTTACAATATTTTCTAATGACTCTGGACCGCAGCCAAGCCTAAAAAGGTTTGGCTGCGGCGGCAGCCGTTTTTTTCCGTTCTGTTTTAGCTTTTTCAACAGATACGCATTTAACGGGAGTTTTTTTGGCTTTCGCACCGGCCGTACCGGACGTTTTATTTTTGGTAGCCGATGGTTATGCTGAACCTGAGGATGCCGATGCTAATCTGTAGCCACATTGCACCGAAACATAGAAAGCATGTGCAGTTTAGCCTGCCAATTAGAAAGGAAGATAGACAATACTGGCCTTTGAAAGCCACTTCCTGATTGTCAGTTCACAAAAATGGTGTATCCTTTTCAACAAGACGTATGATGATTGCAACAATTTTGATACAACCTTTGATGGACTTTCTGAAATATCCTAAAAGACCTTTAAAGCATAGTAATGCTGGCACAGTAGCCCTCCTGCTCTGAATGATTCAAGCAAAAAGAAAACCTTTTCCGGATTATCGAGGCGTACGGATTATAGTATGCCATATTTAGAGGTAATAAAACACATGTTTAACCTTAGTTTCTTCAATCAATTTTCAAATTGAAGCATAAACACAAAAATGTACATGTTCAAAATTACAACCATGTAAGAAAAACAAGTTAAAATAAAACATTAGTTAATTCTTCTTGAAAAAGTCTGTAATACTCTTCTGTTTATAATTTTCGCATTTAATTTCAAAAGCCGTCTCTAAGTCGACGGAGAAACATAATTTCGTGGCTATCAAATTCGTTATCTTCAGCCTATTTTTAAGCAGTGTTGAAAGCTCCTACTGCCTCTGAATTACCAATTTTTTTGGAGGCGAGAACTTCAACGCTACTGTACTCATCTTGCTCATCGTCCTTTCACATTGCCGCTTGCACAATCTCCATCAGTTAACACTTCATATCTTTGTAACTCGCTTTCAGCACAACCATCAGCTCATTTTTGAGCTTCTGCCTCACTTATTTGAGAATCATTGGGTCCCCTCAACCTATTGGAAAGCTGGGCTAAAGGAACATCATCTTCTGGTTCGTCATTATCAGTGAGAAACCCAGGATACAAATTCTTCCATAATTTGGTAATTAGCGATTCCTTAACACTGGCCCAGCAATTAGTCAAAAGAAAAAATGTGTCCCTTATTATTATCGATTTTAATAAGTCCATGAGATTCTCACAACATAACGCAAAACAGTTAACTTCACATTTTGTGTAAACGTTCTGATCCATTGGTTGTATACAAGCCGTGGTGTTAGGTGGCAGGAACATTGCAAAAATGTTGCCGTCTTCAGAGACAAGTTCATCTGCTGATGGATGCCCATGAAATTATCCAACAATAACAGTGTCTGAGGAGGCAAATTAATAGACAAAAGATGGCGACGGACCGCGGGAACGAATTCCGTTTTAAACCACTCAAGAAACAAATATTTCGTAACCCAAGCATTTTTTTGTGCACGAAACAGGAAGACGTGTTGATTTAAATGCCCGCGGATTTTTTGATTTTCCGACAACAAGCAATTGAAGTTTATGGGTTCCAGCCGCATTTGCACAGAGCATGAATGTCACTCTCATCTTCATCATTTTCCTTCTGGAAGCCGACTGCTCATTGCCAGAGGCTAAAGTATGATCTGGCAATAATCGCCAGTATAAACCAGGCTCGTCAGCATTGTAAACCTTTGTAAACGGGACAGGCACAAAGTATGTGCTTTGTTGTTCCATCATTTTCCAAACAGAGGCTACATACAGTGTCTTTCGACAGTCCGAGTCTCTGCATATGATGATTTAAATGACAGTGACCTGTGAGAAGGCCTGTTTGGACATCGTAGTTTATCCCTACTGTAGTCTAACACCTGTTTGGTATCCAGCTTCGAAGGGTGAATGAACACCTTGGAGTGAGTCAATCCTGGAAGATTCTGCCAGAAGTCCATAAATCATCTTGCCATCCAGGTGTTCAATNAATTTTCTATGAAAAGATTCGAAAGAATTTCAAGGTTTTTATTGTGGAAACATGTCTCCGAGATTTTTAGTACTCTATTTTACAGTTGTTTAACCAAGTTCACTTTCACCGAATGTTTGTGATACGATAAATAGTTCATGTATCTACCTGGGCTGCATGGTTTTCTGTACCAGTCAATTAAGACTTTGTTCTCTGTTGTTCTGATGAACTTTGTATCGAGGAAAGGTACTGATTGTAAGTTATCTTCGGTTTCAATCGTGAACTGCATGTAAGGGTCATAACTGTTTAGGCATTAACGAGATTCTTGACACCCTAAACAGTTATGACCCTTACATCCAGTTCACGATTGAAACCGAAGATAACTTACAATCAGTACCTTTCCTCGATACGAAGTTCATCAGAACAACAGAGAACAATGTCTTAATTGACTGGTACAGAAAACCATGCAGCTCAGGTAGATACATCTATCGTATCACAAACATTCGGTGAAAGTGAACTTAGTCAAACAACTGAAAAATAGAGTGCTAAAAAGCTCGGATACAAGTTTTCACAATAGAAACCTTAAAATTCTTTCAAATCTTCTCATAGAAAATTCCTATCCTATTCGTTTGATAAATAATATTTTCTTCAATACACCTACATCTCAGGAAACTAGCAATTTAACTACCCATGTTATTACCAATTCTATCAATGACAATACAACTAGTGATGCCCCAAGCCAATTCATTTTCACAACCTACCGTTCATTAATGAGATCACACCCAAACTATTTAGGATATTTTAGAGTTCACCGAACATAAAAATAGCGAACAAAACAGCCCTAACCATAAAGTTAATACATAGCAAAGTCAAGTGGATGTTGTGTATAGTATTCCGTGTCAATCATGTGATAAGATACATATTGGCCAAACTTCACGATCATTAGGTGATAGTGGGTGACTTGTAGATTACACCCAGAAAAATGCTCTTTCAGCAGACCATATGGATTATAACTCAATGAAAGTGTTAACCACTGAATCAAGCTCACTTAAGAGGTCCTTTCTAGAAATATCCTACATTTTTGAAAATAACAATTGTATGAACAAAAGAACAGACATTAATCACTTGAGTGTAATTCATTCCTACTTATTGACTCTAGACAAGAACTTTTACAAGAATAATATCAATTTGAACAACTCCATTGTATAATCAGATCTCAATTTTGATCTGATCATAAAAATTTTAAACCAAGCATAATTTTTACATTATAAACTAGAGTACACTTGGTACCCCTAGTGAAATTTTAAGCCTTCTATCACTTGTCAGTAGTCACTGTGTCATATTCCAAAGTCTTAACCTCGAACTCGATCAATTGAATCCTGCACACACGAGGTCAATAACGGTCTGACAGAAAAAAATATTTTCATAAAAAATTTTAATCATTCAGAATTGTATATCATTTTTCATCTTCACCAATGACTCATCATTTCTTCTTCAACATCAATGTAACCATCAACATAAGATGTAAGTCATGAGCATGTAATATTTTTGGTTTTACTGTAAAACTTATATTATTGTAGTTTCCATGATGATGGAAATAAAATTTTCCGAAAGCTTGGACTAACTTGAAAGAGTACTTGCAGCAATACACTATCAAACAGTTTATGTCTTCAGGACAACTGCAATATATACATGGGTTATTACATATTATACTTACTATTTTGAGAATAATGAAAAATGGATTTATACGAAAACAGTCAAAACATTGATGAAATTAAATGATGAAACTGACTTTTAATAGAGGGTGATATAATTTTTTTTTGGTTTTTCAAAATGAATGTATGAATTTGACTGATATTTTTGAGGTCTGATCTTTTATTGATCGCATGTTCTTCATTCTTTATCTCATCATTTATTTCAGTATGTAAAATTTTAGTATTATCATAATCCATATTATGGTCATACTGAATAACATGATCTGCCAAAGCACATAATTTAATATTTTTCCTACAGTCATTCTTATGAGAGATAATATGACTTTTCACTATTTTGACAAGAACAAGATTAATTTTTGTTTCCTATATCAGTTTTCATTCTACTAATTTAATTTTTCAATACGTTAATTAATTCAGGAGTGAGTTCTTGAATAAGGAATAGGAATCTGAATGTGACTATGATTTGGTTATTTGCAGTATTATTATGAGGAAGTTGTGATCAGTTAGGATGTACCTTATATGAAGTGCTAACTGTGTTAACTGAATGGGTTGGATAGGAATTCTCTGAACGTATTTTTTTGAATTCTGTGAGAGATTCCTGATATAAATTTGGACGTGAAAGTCTTTCAATTCTACTCTTGAGAGATTTTATTGTATTTCTTTCATTTTCATTGGATGGTATCAATGATAGTTGATAGGTCAATTACTAGTCTTACTTCATATCAAGAAAAGATATGCTTGTATTATATTATTATTATTATATGAGTTGAATACTCATATAATAATAATATACAGTATCCTGTTGATACTGACAAAATTAAATCATCAACAAAACGTAATAAAAAAGTATGTCGAAATTGGTTTTGGAAATTGTTAAGTACATCATCTGAAACATAACTTGATAAAATGGGTGAAATATTGGAACCCTTGGGTGTACCAAAATTTTGTTTATAATATACATTTTCAAAAACAAAGTATGATGACTTGAAAAACAATTTGTGAACCTTCATGAAATTGAATTTACTCAGAATACAACATTTCTCCATTTCACACCATTTCTTGTTCAAACATTCCTTTATAAGAGGGAAAGGTAAATCTGTAAAAAGTGAGGTAACATCTGAGCTAATCAGTACATAATTTGCAGGTATTTTGAAATTATTTATGAATTGACTGAATGAAAAGGAATCTTTAACGTTATACGGATTATCGGTTTCATAAGCATCAGTCAGAATATCGGTCAGACATTTGCTAAGTTTACTATTTGGAGTATCTGTGGAGGAAACAATTGGTCGCATCGAGAGAATAGGTTTATGTTTTTTGAGTAAAACGAGGTGTAACTTAGATAGATTTTTTTATGTCATCTGGAAAATTTATGTCTATCAAAATTTTTTAAACCATTTTCCTTGAATTATAATATTAGAAATTGGCTCTTCTATTAATCTGTGCAAAAATCTGTTTAAAATCTGTTTTTTCCGTTAACCAGCTATCGCACTCCTACGAACGACAACCCCCAGAAGTCAAAACTTGTGCGAGCTAAGGATTAACAAGGTCTTACCTTTTAACGTGTGATTATTAACACGAGTTGGACTATAGCAAGTGAAAATCGATCGTTCAGACTGGGGCTTGAACCACCGACCAACACGGCAGTCAATTCGAGTGAGTGAACAGAGCACCCACGTCGAATCGCCTGGCTACCGACCGTCTTGAATTTGTTTTGATTGCTAGTTTTTATTAGATGAAATTGACGGTTGTATTTTATAAGAGACCTCTTTTCATATTCAGTAATAATATGTTGGAGTAATATATTCAACAATTGCTCTCTTGATATGAGTTCCACTTGTTATATGTTTGTTATATAACAAATGGAACTCGCAACAATAGTGACGAAAGTAATGTAAGTGTTGTTATGCATAAGAATCAATATACAGAAAATCGTCAAAATCTATGAAATGATAATATGTGTGAGTGATTACTTGTTGATTTTGTGGTAATTCATGATCACTTCAATGAAATGAATAAAAACATTTTTGTCTAATTACCACTCGGTAATTTTATTTATACGACCGGTTTCGGGTTTAACCTCATTATCAAGTATAAAACTGAAATGTGAAGTTTGAAAACTCCGTTATATTAGGAGTTTTCAGGTCAGATGGAAGGACATGTAGATGAACGAACCAGGGTGCCAACTTTAACATTCACCACTGAAGATTATAGGGGTTGTTAAACTCATAAATTCAAGAGTGCAAACCTACATAAATCGAGTTGCTCGTTTAGGGGTATACGAATTCATTTTTTCTCGTTATTACATATGTGATTTTGAGAGATAGAGTAGTGTGATTTTTAGAGATTGAGTAGTGCCTAAAGGATGACAGCACTACCAGCTGTTGAAAGCGCTCGCAGATAATCAAATAGAAGTTATAGAGCTTCAAATCCTTTTTGTAACTTACATTAATAGTAATTTCAAATATTCTGAGTGACGAATATTGGAAAAAAAAACCTGTCATGCTAGATATCTCGAAAACCGTCAAAATCTTCGAAGTGAAGATATACATGAAGTGTCTTTTATTTTCTATGTAGAAACCGAAAAAGCGATAAAAAATATAGGTTGCCTTTTACGCCATCGAGAAGTACGAACACCACAGCTTGAGGAAGCAGTACTTAATTTGATTGAAGAACAACTACTACCAGTACTAAAAAGATTGCTTTTCAGCTAAATGTTGATCACATGACGGTATTTCGAATTTTAAAGGAACAACTCTTATACCCTTACCATCTGCAACGAAGGCACTGTTACCGCGAGACTTTCCGAACCGTCTTGAATTTTGCAATTGGATGCTGGAAATGATTAGAAGAAATTGTGACTTTCTCAAGACGATAGAATTCACAAACGAATGTAGTTTTTCTCGGGACAAGAATATTAATTTTCATAATTACCGCATATGGGCTGATGAAAACCCTCACGCTATTGTCGAAACTAACCATCAAGAACAGTTTTCTTAACGTGTGGCTCGTAGTTATTGGGGGTGATTTAATTGGGCCTCTATTTCTACCTCCTCGATTAAATGGTGAGGCATACGTTCAATTTTTAAGAGAAGTGCATCCAGTACTGCTGGAGGAAGTTCCTTTGGGCGTCAGAAGGGATATGTTTTTTATGCATGATGGGGCTTCCGCCCATTTTAGTCAAGTAGCACGTCAGCATTCAACTAAAACATATGCAAATCAGCGTATAGGACAACAGAACTGGTCCGCTCGATCCCCGTATCTCAATCCTCTCGATTTCTCTATTTTGGGACATTTACAGCATTTGGTTTATCGTACTCCTGTTCGCGATGTAGAGGTCTTAAAAAACCACATCATCGAATCGTGCGGGGTAATCAGAGAGACACCAGGAATATTTCAGCGAATACGTGGCTCAATGCGCCGACGTCTAGACGCATGCGTAATGTATGAAGGTAGACATATTGAACATTTACTATGATTTCTACATGCTGTGAGTTTTGTTATTAATAAATTAGTTTTGTTTATTATCCTTTAATCGTTTAATGCAGGTACTAACTACAAAATAACAATAAATCCAGTTCGCATTTATGACGATGGATCTCTGTAGTTGTTCGCAAAATAATTTTTTGCTGCGAACTGGTTTATTTTGGGCAAAAAACCCAAGAGATATTTTTTGTTTAGAATGAAACAGGCTATCGGAAATGGTTAACAAATAATAAGACAAAAAGTTAAATTGGAAATGAATTTTAGGGGTTGCGTTTTCCACCCCTTACAACCATGAAGTAAACCAAATAAATTACTGGTTAAGTGTCTGTTTGGTAGTACAAAACGTCAGGTTAATTTCAATATTGTTACTTTTTCAGTGCTTGTGAAAAAAATCGTTATACAAATTTTATGTACACCCTGTAAGGGGCTATGTTGTCCTTGAGTTCGGGTTGAACCGCGTCTGAAGTTATGTGTTCGACGTTTCGGCTCCCATATTGGAGCCATTTACAAGAATTTGTGGCTTGACGCCGCACAACAACCCAGATCTGATCATCCTTCCAGCAGACAAAGGCAACGCGACAGTCATTCTCAACACCTCTGACTATTCACATATAGTCAGTGGGCATATTCGAAGACTGGCTATACATCATATCATCTAAAAGAACAATTCGTTCAAGCCAGTCTCAAATCCCTACACTGTAGGTTAATGGACTGACACCTATCAGAAAACAACTACTCCCCTGACTGATACCACGGAGGGCATTGGATTATATCCGACAGGTGTCAGCGCAGGATTCTTCACTGAAGTTGTTCATGCAAATGCTGTTGACGATACAACTGCCGCAATAGATTCTCAATTATTGGAACACATTTGCAGAGCGGTTTTGGGCTGTTTGGCCACTCGTCCTTGCAAGGTATGCCCACTGACTATATGTGAAAAGTTTTCTTTCCTTATAAGAGGAATTGGGCAAATTGTGGACATGCAGTTGGTTACCTCGTTCATAGGCAGATGGGGCGACGACAAACGTGTTGTTTGTTGTATGCTTCAGCTTAGTTCGAGAAATGATACTCTGACTTTCAATTAGCGGAAATCATCGACTTTATGTTGATGATATACACTACCTGGTACTGACGAGTGGCCAAACAGCCCGAAACCAGTCTGCAAGTGAGTTCCAATAAATGAAAATCTATTGCGGCAATTGTATCGCCAACAACATGTGTAGGAATAACTTCAGTGAAGAATCCTGCACTGACACCTGTCGGATATAATCCAACGCCCTTCGTGGTATTAGCCAGGTGAGTAGTTGTTTTCCGATAGGTGTTAGTCCATTAACCTACAGTGTAGGGAGTTGAGACTGGCCTGAACGAGTTGTTCTTTTAGATGATTTGAATTCTAATTATGTTGATAGAATGAGTACACTACCCGATTCCCCGGAATATCAACCCACTGACAGGGACCCAACAGCCTATCTTGAGAAGAAAACCAAGACCCTCATCTACAACTCCAATCTGCCTTTCATCCGCCGAGAAAAATCATCACGTACCTCCCGCATATACGGTCTCCCAAAAATACAAAAAACTAATGTTCCTCTTCGCTCCATTGTCAGCGCTTTCAGTTCTCCAACACAAAACCTTGTTAAACACCTTGCAAACACTCTCCAACCACTTGCAGAACGGTCCTCGTCATACGTACGGAATTCATTTAACTTCATTGAAATCTTCAAAAACCTCAACATCCAACAGACTGACATCCTTGTGAGTTTCGACGTAGTGTGTTTATTCACCAATATTCCCGTATCACACATTGACCATTCTTGAAACGAAACACCAAATTTCCAAAAAGCACACTCAACCTCATCAGTCACTGTATGTCCAGCACATACTTCCTCTTCCAAGAGGAAGTAAAGGGCTTCCCTATGGGTTCTCCTCTTTCACCAGCCCTTGCAAACCTATTCATGGAATACTTCGAAACCAAGGCTATTGACAGGTTCGATCACAAACCCTCTTGCTGGTTCAGATACGTAGATGACGTTTTTTTTATATGGCCCCACGGCTCCGAAACTCTCCATAATTTTCTTTATCATCTCAACGACCTCCACCCAAATATAAAACTCACAATGGAATTGAAACCAATAACTCCCTTCCATTCCTAGATGTCCTCATCACAAAATCCAATAACTCCTTCACCCATACTGTCTACAGGAAACCAACACATACAAACAGATACCTCAACGCACCAACCCACCCCCATCCATCACAAACCAACTCCGTCTTGAATTCCTTCATCCTTAGATCTATCAACCATGCAGACCACCACTACAAACCACAAGAGCTAGCCCAACTCAAATCAGCTCTTCTTCAAAATGGATTCACAGACCATCAAATTGACAGATCCATCCGTCGTCAACAAACTTCTTCGTCCAGTCCCAAAGATCCAAAAGACAGTAACGTTCCACACAAACCTTTCTTTCCCTACATTAAAGGTGTAACTGACAAAGTTGGCTGAATTCTCAAAAAACAGAACATAAAAACGATATTCACCGCCAACAATCAAATTTCCACATCCCTCCGTTCTCCCAAGGACAAAATTGTCAATGAATTTCAGGGTATATATGAAATTCCATGCTCCGATTGCAATAGAACATATGTAGGCCAGACCAACAGACGTGTGACAAGTAGTGTATATGAACATCAACTTGCTGTCTGAAAATCAGACCCATCCTCAGCCCTGTCCAAACATCATCAAGAGACAGGACACACCATAGACTTTGCGAACACTAAGACCATCGCCACAGCGAAAACACTACAAGCTCTGATAATTCGCGAGGCCATCGAAATCAAAAAGCGACCTTTCTTCCTGAACAAACTTGATGACGGTCAGAGACTTCCAACTGCCTGAAAACCCCTAATTTCCGGTGATGGTAATCACCCGAAGCCCCGCCCCCACCTTTCCATTTGAGTAACATCGGTCGATATAAATACCACCGATCACACACTGACAATCTAAAGAGTAGGCAGAACTTAGAGAAAACTCGTGACGGGAACCTGGGGAGTAGGCAGATTGAGGCTCCGGCGTCGAGACACAAATTCTTGAAAATGGCTCCAAATTGGGAGCCGAAACGTCGAACACCAAACTCCAGAATTGTATATCAATTTTCATCTTCACCAATGTCTCATCATTTCTTCCTCAACATCAATGTAACCATCCTCACATAAGATTTTCCCTGATGATGGAAATAACATTTTTCGAAAGCTTGGACTAACTTGAGAGAGTTCTCATTTACTCATTTACCTCTCATTTACCTGCGTGACTTCCGGGTCCAGGAAATAAATATAGAGATAAAGATGTTATTGAGTGTGTATGATATAAATCAAAAGGGAAATTTTGTGGACAGAACACTCAAAAAATGGAGGCAAACCGCGGACACGTGTTTCTGGCTATCGTCCTCATCAGCGCGGTGCAGTCAATTGCAAAAATGGACAACAACTAGTTACCAAAAATGAAAAACTTCACAAATGCACGGTGTCACCAACAGGAGCTAACCGCACATTTGTGGTTTCAATTAGAAGACCTAGAATTCCCAGGCATCATCTAACATCACCACGTAGGCAGCTATAGCTACCTGCGTGACTTCCGGGTCCAGAATATAAATACAGAGATAAAGATGTTATTGAGTGTGTATGATTTAAATCAAAAGGAAAAATTTGTGGACAGAACACTAAAAAAATGAAGGCAAACCGCGGACACATAATTACAAATTTCGTCCGCAATTTTGGAGCCTGATTTTTTGCATTGAAAAACAATTCATAATTTTCGACCCTGAAAACCATCACTTATCAATTTTGAATCAAATCGAACTATAATTGCAAATCTTGTCCGCCATTGTGAAGCCGCCATATTGTTTTTTTCCCTAGAAAAACTCCATAATGCATTGTCACCGAATTTGTGTCAAATTAGCTTGCGAATGAAGTATCATAATTTGGAATAGGGAACAGTTTTCCCGCAAGAAGACGCCAAAATCGAAAGTTAGGTAGCTAAAATTGACATGGCTAAATTCCTTATGAAATTACTTTTTTAACGATGTGTCACACTTACTACTTTCCCTATTATTATATATTGTTGAATCCACCTGAAATATTAAAAACTTGTATCATCAATTCAAATTGCTTATTCATTTGCCGGCATCATCTTCCTGAAACCGGTATGAGGAAATTGAAATAGGCTCGCTGCAATATCTCTTCAAAGATCTAGCCGTGTAATTACTTATCAGGATGCTGTGCAATGACGTGGATCACACACATTAATCGTGTGTAAAGAGATTGCGAAACTACTGCAATTATTTTATTAACTAGATCAAATTCACTCCCCCACATGGAGGAGGCCCCGACATTCAATTGTGGGTAATGCGGGAACTGAAAGTAGGCACACTGTCCGGATTCAATTACATATTGCATATGAGCCAATTTTATATTCTGTAATAAAAATATCATAAACGCAATTGAAGTTGATCCACATTTACGGAGAATCTGAATTTTCACCGCTACATTTACATACCTCGACATTTACAAAAAAAAAATGAAAATAAATATTTTCATCCAGACATATAGATTTGAAATTCAAATAAAAGTATTTCGTGAATAGATTAATCTGATATACAAATTTCTGCCTTAAACCAGAATTTCTCCAGACGCTCATTTCATTTATGGAGTTGGGATATCTCTCGTTGAACTGCTCTGTTTTGGTCCTTTCGGAGACCGATTTATAATATTCAGGGCCTACTGCATGCGTCCCTTCACTATGATATTATATTTCACCTGAACGCTCCTGTTTACCAATCTTTCTCTCAGCATGCATTCTATCCACCTGCAGCCTGTATCGTCTATCCTTATTCTCCTTGATGCATGGACGATTGATTTTAGGAAAGTACTATCAAATGTGTCCTCTTTATCCAAGAAAGCAGCTAAAATATTTTTTTGTTTTCGTAAGCATGACCCGGCAAAATACCGTTTCCGTAGAGATTTCCTTGATGTATTCAATGCAAGAGATATGGGACTCATTGGTCTCAAGGCATTCGCCAAGTCCCGTCCGAATTTCCCCGGTTTGATCGTTCATAAGATATTGAGAGTTTTTGAATTTGTTTATTTTAATACTCTCCTACAGATTAACTTTCAAACCTTTCTTCTGGAAATGAGTGGCATATGTGAAATTTATTTTTCCACTCTGGAAACTATATTCGTGTTTATTTACGGCACTTTCGAAAAATTTATTCATATATGTAGTTAATGAATTTACATGATCTTTTTCAGTAGATTCATTCATTAGAAAGTGGGCATACGAGTATAAAATGATTGTAATTTAGAAGTAACTTTGAGTTCACGCTTGAGGAAGCTATTGTAAAGCGAAACACATACACGTGTTTCGCTTTATACAATAAACTATATTAATCAGTTTTAATAAATCAAATGATGATACGTCCATGAAAAACTCTAACACAGCACTGAACAAACACGTTATTAACGAAAATCATACTCCAAATTTTAAAAATACTGAAATATCAGTATATGGAAATACCTATGTTAAGAGATGCATAAAGATATGATTTGCATAAAAAATAAATAAAATTGTCTTGAACGATCGTATAAATATCAGAAATCTAATCCAAATTTTTTTAACCATTATTGAAAAATAGTTCAATTACAATAATAATTTATTATTGGGTTGTTTCAAAAGTTTTGTCCGTTTTTATGAGTCTACTTCAAACTGTAATATCTCAGTGAATACTTATTCAATTTATTCGAAATAAACGAAATTTGAATCAGTGCACATTTGCCAACGCAACACAAGGCGAAAAATTCCGTCAGCATAAAAATTGTGTGCTCAGGATCCGATAAAGTCGACGAAGGCCGTGTTTGCCTGTCCTCGACTGGCGAAGTTTGTACCGGTGAGAAAGTTATCTGAGTACTTGAGAAGATGGTAGTCATTTGACGAGAGGTCTAGGGAGTTTGGTTGGTGAGGCAGAACTTCGACGCTCAACTCGTATAAGTTTTGGATGATGCATTATAAAATGTGCGGTTGGGTCTTTTCATGGAGCAGGATCAGATCTTGTCTTTTGATCAGTACAATTTCTGGTACATGGTACATGGTACATTTAGTTTACCCTGTAAATGGTTTTTAACTGTTGGGTAATGAAGGCTATTATCATTATTATTCTTATTTCCGCGATGTCTTCACAGTAGGACTCTGCAGTGGCCCGGTAACAGAAAGTTATAGCTAATCACACCAGCAGCTGTAATGACTTGAAAAACTTGAGTGGACCGTAATTTTTCTAATCTTGCTATTTGAATTGAAATCAAACACTACTTATACATACGTCTATTCCTTTTTGATGTTACAAAGTGAATATCATTTCCTGAAAAGATATTTGAGGCCATTTTGTGACTTGCGTAGAAGTCCTGCCTTCGATACATTTCGAAGTGAACTAAAAAAACACACAAAGTCTCTAACACCATCCTTAGACCCGCCCAAGGCGCCATCTCATAACAGGCCAACTATTATCGTTCACAAGAACCAATTGTCCAACCTGAGTCCGTCCTTGGCTTTGTTTCATTTGGAACGCTGTTGAATCTCGTTTATGTATTCGAGACTCCATCTATCCCAAAAGGTTTGCTGCAATCTTTGTAAATGTTGAAAGTGCGAAAGTCTGCTGGCTGGTACTTCATGTAACAATGAATCAGCAATACCTTGGATGGATCGTCCTATCCAAAAATGAGCGGGGGTGAGGGGGTTGAAATCATTAGGTTATGAGGACATAGGACTTAGAGGACGGAAATTTAATACAGCCTCGATTTGAACCAATAAGGTTTGGAGGTCTTCGTAAGTTAGAGCTACATTGACTAGAATTCTTCTCAGGTGATGCTTGACGCTTTCCACTCCCGCTTTCCGTATGCCACCAAAATGAGAGGAATTGGCAGGAATAAAATGCCAATTTATATACATTGTTATAGCTGGGTCTGAAATGTTTACTGATTTTTCTATCAAAAATCCACCTAAAAGTTATAATTCATTGTTTCCTCCTATGAAATTCGTTCCGTTGTAGGCACCCCTGCCCTTTTTATCTTTAACCAAAACAGGCCCTGCGTAATCCACGCCTTCCTTACTGAAAGAAAGAGCAGGATCAATCTAGAACTTGGTTAATTGCCCATTATGGGTTGGATTGGCTGGTTACTGAATTTGCAACATTTAACACAAGGTCGGACAATCTTTATAGATAAGTTTTTTCTAGTAATACGCCAAAATTTTTCGCGAATATTAGCCAGCATAATTGAGGCCCTGCATGTAAAAGACTGTTATGTTCAAATTTAAGAATTAATTTTGTTGCATTGTGTTGAGGGGAAAATAGAATTGGGTGCTTTTTGTCATAGGAAAAGTTAGAATTGGTCAACCGTCCGCCAACTCTAAGTAGCCCATTTTTATCTAAGAAGGGATTTAGACTCAATAACTCCCTCTTCAACTGTTTACTCTCGTTTAACCTGATATCATCAATCACGAAAGATTTCTTTTGAGAAATCTTTATTGACAAGAAGAAGGGTTCATCAATTTGCGACAATTTGAGTATGCCAAAATGACGTTAATCTTCGGTAATTCGACAATTTTTTATGAATTCGCATAATTTGAGTTGCCTAATTTTAGAAATTCTGTCCTTCATTGATAGCCTTAAGAAACTTGGGCAATAATAAATGCTATGCTCATTAAAGATACTATCACATACACGGATCAAATACCCGGAAACCAGTTCAACATAGTCCTATCCGTGAGAACTTTAGATTTAACATTTTCATACCTTCACGGGGAGAAGAGGTTAATTGAGAAGAAGAAGAAGTCAGGTAAAAAAGCAACAACAGTTAAATAGTAGGTAGCATACCGTTTAAGGACATTCTACTACCGAACACGTAACAAACACCATTTTACGAGTATAGTAGGGATCGGTTCGAGTAGGGTCAATTCGAGTAGGGTCAACTGACTTCCGAACACGTAACAGCACACCTAGATAATGACAAATGAGATTTTATCGAAACGTTGGTGAGATTAAAGATAATATCACTTACACGGATCAAATACCCGGAAACCAGTTCAACATAGTTCTATCCGTCAAAATTTTAGATACTCAAACTGAACGTGTCATCCTGTTGTATGTCCTTTTATACGGTCCGAACGCCTCAATACAGGTACTCCAGGATATTTAGGTAAATTTGCCTGTATTTGAGTTACATCAGGTACTATTCTTTGTGTTGGATCTTCTCTAGGTTTACTGTTTCTAGAAGTGTGTATTGATTTGTAGCAATGCATTGTAACATTTCGAAATCGTCAATACAACGTATTTTATCAAAAAACAAATTTCATCCATATAAAATACATTTGGTTCGAAGACTACATCCAGGTAATAATCTTTATGTTTCATTTTTAATAACTAAAATATATTCCCATACTCAGGAGATGCTGATAGAAGATTGAACTTCATTGCATGGTTGTCCACCCGTATTCATGATGATGATCAGTTTCTGAAAAAATTATTATGGAGTGATGAAAGCCGTTTCCATAACAACGGTATAATAAACAAACATAATTGTTACTATTGGTCTGTCGTGAACCCTCAGTGGGGCAAGAAACGAGATTTCAGTCGGTGTGTGTGTCGGGTTAATGTTTGGTGTGAAATCATTCATGGTTATTTGACAGGACCTCATTTTTTCGAAGGGATTGTCAATGGGGAGAGGTACTTGGTTTTTCTACAACACGTGTCGCTGAATCTCTTGGAGAATTTACCAATACAAACTCGACTGAATATGTGGTTTCAACAAGATGGGGAACCTCCACATTTGATTTGAAAAATTGTATCAGAAATGTTTGTGCTTCCATAACGATAGAGACGCTTTCAGCTGTCACGAATCGGGAATTACTAAAAAGATGCAATGTGTGTATTCTACGTGAAGGGAGGCAGTTCGAACACTTACTAAAATGATTCTTGTTATCAGTAATTGATTTTGTTACCATCATGTTAGTCGAGTTATGGTCAAAGTAACAAATTTTTTGGTAATTTGAGGCATTTTTTTTTAATTTGTACAGAAATACGCAACTGGATAAAATTGAACAGACAACGAAATCATAACTGATGGATTCATTTTATTAAACTCGTATTATTACATTCATTTCGACTTATTCATGGCCCTCTTCATAATATGCAATAAAATTGCCTTTTTTCATCAGTATTCAAGGAAAACTACAAGTGTGCTGAATTCAGAATTTAATCTAATCGGAAAATCTAGGTTGCCATTTAAAAAAATTGGCGTCGGTGTCGCGACGCCCTAATGGATGACCCCTATTGCTGGATCTCTTCGCAAATAAGAAGACCCTTTGACATCAAAATCATCTGCCTTCACGAAATATGGAAATTCTCTCTCATTTTTCAGATATTTGTCCGTGGAGTTTTATATGGGACAACCTGTATATAGAATAATGTGGAATACTTTTTAACATTATTCAATGTCAAAAATGTCATTCTCATGTGCAAGATTTCTCTCAAATTTAAAATTAAGAAGTTTGGTAGCTTTTCTGCTGATCGCTACAAAATTGAAAATTGCTTGTAATATTCTATAATTGAGAGTATCAAATGCCTTGGAATAATCTAGTAATATCAAAACAGATACTTTTCCTTCATCAGTAGCATCAATTATGTCATCAGTAATGCAGCTATGCAGCTATGGCCTGGCCTAAAACCAGATTGGTTATTTTGAATACTATCGTTTTTCGATGAATGTTTTTGAATAAGTGGGATATATACTAATTGGTCTGATATCATTTAAGCTGGTAAGATTTGAATTTTTGGGCAGAGGTATAATGTGAGCTTGTTTTTCAGACGGTAATTGATAAGATGTGTAACGTGTGTCAGTAAAAATGGAGTACAAAGATGTGACGCTGAAATATTGATGCAATCCGTATGTGTTGCTGTGCTTTTCAATTTTTTTTTTTATATTAAATATTTGTCTCATTGACTTGTTCAAAGTTCAAAGAGGAGAATATTGAATTTTTCAGATTATTTTCATAATATTCAATAATATCCTCATCAGGTTCGAGATTGAGTATATTGTTGATGAAATGTATCAATAGTATCAGTATCATTCAACTGTTCCGGTAAACTAGAATTATTTTGTCCAAAGCTCATCAAACTTTTGAGAGTGAGCCAAATTTTGTTTGTCTAAGGTTACCATATTCCTCATTTGCTTGTAATGAGTGAAATCAGTTAATTTTCAGATTTTTTGAAGAATACTTGTGCCTTATCTCTATCCTTCATCATGAGTTCAGTTGTATCTGTTAGCCAAGGAGCATAAAGTTTGGTGATTCTGTAAGTGCATGTATATCTAAGAGTGTGGTGATGCTATCGACAAAAAAATCAACTTTGCTGTCTATATCACTCAGTTCATAAATAATTCTCCATGGGATAGATTTCAAATGTGAATAAAATAAAGGATAGTTTAAATGTTTGAAGTCTCTAGTAGTAACAAGACGTGATGTCGAAATTCTTGTTTTCAATTTCATTGTAGCAAAAACTATCATTCACCTCTGGTACAATATCTTTATTACTCACTGGTACATAGTCTTATAATGTGGCTGACTTATCTGTTATGTGGGTCGGTTCGTCTATCATTTGTTTCAGCCCCAGAAATTCAAAGGTATCATTTGCAATCTCTGAGCTTTTGTTATCACAATCAACCAGATCGATTTTAAAATCACCTAGACAAAAAAATTCATCAACAGTTGTACTAATTGTACAGTTTGAAATTTGTTAAAAAAATCCAAATAATTTTGTTGTGGAGATCTGTATATGACTCGAATACCAGTTTTACTTTGATCCAAATTTGCTCAATGTCATTCGATGTTTGAATTATTGATGTTTCCAATGCCTCTCTAACGTAAATACCAATTCCCCCACCCCTGGTCGCTCTATCAGCACTGAAAAATTGATACCCATCAATATTGGCATTGTCATTGGAAATAGACCTATTCAGCCAAGTTTCACTAACACCAAGAATATCGATGCCAGACGATAACATCAGATTCCTCAAATTATTGATGTGTGCAAGAAGAGATCTTACATTCAAATGAGCATAAAAAATTACATACCCTGTATTCTGAAATACAATTTACTGTAACGAGTTTAAACAGAAATTAATGATTTTGCGTAGGGAAATGTTTCCAAAATTTAATCACCAAAGAGAAAAAAAAAGTATTCTGTATTAGCCGCTCCTCAGAAAATCTTATAACTATAAATTATGTGCGTTGATTGGCATAGTTTATTGCTTGTTCAGGGCCTACACTTGGAAGATCATCTACATTTGTTATACGTGACTTTATATTATTATATTATATCCAAATCCAGCAACTAATGGACTGTTATTCGAGAGTCGAATTTTATGTTCAGCCAACGAAGTCCCAATTATGTCCCATATTTCGTAAGATTTTATTAGCCTTTCATTTTGTTGCAGGTTCTTCACACAAAGATTGAATCGGAACATGTCATAAGAAAAAGAAGCGCTGATCAGTCCCTGAGAATTTTACTATTTTATGACCAAAGTGTTTATAGGTATGTAGAAGAGCAGTGGAGAGGTATGTTTATATTCAGAAATTTTTTTGAAATTATTGTTAATGGTTTACAAGAAATTAAGTTCTTGCCAGTCCCAGTATTAATAATGTTGTTGACAATGATAATAATAGTTAAATATCGAGGTTTCCTCTTGCAACTCCACAGACTCTATCCAGACCATTCTGTTAAGATGGTTGTTTCAATTATTGAAGTCCTTGGTAGAATAATACCCTCTCTAATCTTAAATCTTAATGTTATGCCGGCTTGCCTCACTAAACCAGAAATTTTGGCCGAACAAATGCAGAAGGCTGTCATTCCTGCTTCTGCTGTTTGAAAAATCTGTCTGTTTAAAATCGACATACGACATATACATCACACTTTGAGTCAAGACGTGCTGCTGATTACGGAAAAGCACTGCTGCTAAAAAGTTACTAGTGAAGCGGGCAAGAAGTTTTTGTCTGGATAATCCACCAACTGCTCATCAGGTGGAACCGTTCTGGAAGGTCATTCATGAATACTTGTAGTTGACTGCGCTCAACTTAGATACTCCGGTCCTAGATATTTCAAAGCTTTCAGCAGAGACCTTCGACAGCCTGAGCTCAACAACACAATATTCCCGGACGTCGTTCAAGAGGAGTGAACCGTTTTTATCGCCCAAAACTGAGATTTGTCGATTACTAAGAATTTCAGACCGACAGCAAGCCTAAATTCATGGCATTTGATACAGCATAACATGAGCTCATCTTGCATTAGCCTAGCGGTGTTTGACAAAATAGTGACATGTTTCGAACAATTGATACTACTATGGCGGACTCGCTTCACCATAATATATGTTCAGGCTATAGTCTAAACAGTGGATCACTTGAAGAAGGAGTGTATTTTAGAGCGCTTTTCTCAGTCCTCTTCATTTTCAATGAGGGCATCTATTTATTCTATAAGAATGATCTGAAAACTGTATGCCTTTGGAGAAGAGGATCTCCATCGGCTTTTGAGTGTGGTGGAAAAGAACACGCATGCTATCGGTATGAAATTCGTGATAGAGAAATATGCAAAAGTCCATCTCAAAAGATTATTTCCTCACCCTCGTAGAGTTTTCAGATCTGGGTGGAACGAATATCGTCTGGAAAGAGGAGGTAAAACGGATGAAATACCAAGAGTTCTTGATAGAAAAATGTTCTATTCAAGAAACACTTTATTGTGAGAGATTTTCACTTTACAATAGCTTTTTCAGGCGTGTCTTCCGACTCTCAAATCTCGAGATCATTCCGGCTATCCGCAGACAGAAATTGTGACCGGATAAATGCGGAAGGCTGTCATTCTTGGTTTATTGCTTCTGCTTGGTGCACTTGATGCCGGTTATGGAGCTTCATTTTAATCATTTTCGGACCTCCGAGCGGACCTTGTAGAACACCCCAGTCGATGTAGGTGTGACGTGTGCAAGAGTTATACGATGCAATATGTATGTGTATATGAGGGAGAAAGTGATGACGTCAGTGTGGAGTAGAGAACAATTAAAGATGGTGACATGTCAATAGGGCACTAAACCGTATTTTCGTTAAAGATAGTCGCATCGTCACGTGTAGCAAATCAAATGAAAGGAAAAGAAAAATATGTCAGATGGCCACTAACTTGTATCTTCGGTAATAATAGTCAGATCGCCACGTGCAGTATATAAAATGAAAGGGGGAGAGGAAAAAAAACAAATATGTTGTCAGAAGGACACTAAGTCGCATCTTCGGTAATGATATTCCGATCTTCACCTACAGCACGTCTAATGGAAGGAAGAGGAATGCAGAATTCAACGGCAAAGAAAAAACAAATATGATGGCACAACATGTCAGAAGGACACTAAGCCGTATCTTCGTTAATAATAATCGGATCGTCACGTACAGCACGTCAAATGGAAAGGGAAGGAATGCAGAAATCATCGACGAAGAAAAAAACAAAGATTGCGCAACATGTCAGAAGAACACTAAATAGTCTGCTTGTCATGTGCGGCACGTCTAATGAAGGGAAAGGAACGCAGAATGTATCGACAAAAAAAGACGATGCCAAGAGGGTACTAAGTCGTTAATAATAATCGGATCATCACGTACATCACGTCAAATGGAAGGGAAAGGAATGCAGAATTCATCGAAAAAAAAAAACTAAGATGGCACAACGTATCAGAATAGCAAGTTGTTTCATTCGTCTTCGTGTATGAATAATTGTACAATATCAGTCAGTTACATTCAATACGAGATTTTGTATCATCAGGACATGACTGATGAAAAAAAACATAGATGGCGTGTGAACATGTCAGAAGGACAGTAAGCTCCCGTTTCTTTGTTAATAATAGCCGCGTGGCGTGCAACACATCAAATCAGATGGAAATTAGTATAAAATATATTGACAAAGAAAAAATACAAAAGGTTTGCATTTCCAAGGAGAGGCGTGTAGGTAACACCACCGTATTGAGAGCTACGTTTTTGAGAAAAAAATTGGCGTGTTAATGATATTCAGCGTTTAAAGCAGTTTTTCCATTAAACTTTATGGTCATCAACCCCAAAATAAAGGAGATATGCTGCACCAACTCAGCAAGGAGCAGCATTTTTTTAAATAAAATGATTGAATTTCTTCAGAATGTTCGAATATCTGTAACAGAATGACAAAACTGAGCTGCCCGAGCGCTTTTATCAACTGATGTAAAGTATGAGTCAGTAACGTGTAACGAAGTTTACCATTAAATTCACTCGTTACGCCCTCTGGGGGATGTTCGTTACGATACACTTCAGATGGTAATATTCATTATTTTTTTCACCGCTTTATGAAATTGTTGAATACGAGGGGTTTTGAAATAGAGAAAACGACATTTTCACGCTTCGTTAACGTTTTCTTTGTGTACACAATATATTCAAATTTTCAATATTCAATATCAAGTTTCCCAATGTTGAGGTTCAGTTTTCTGAGTTACCTGAAGACTTGGCTAAATTACTCATATTGATTTCTTCGATAGATCTGATGAAGCTTGCTTGCCTCATATTGATGTCTTCTACAACAAATTAGAAGGTTTGCCCTCGCAGACTATATCAGCGAAACCAAGATGTGTGGAAGAGTTTCAGTTGTCAGACTTTCGGTCAATATGTGGATTTATTTATGAAAACAGATATCCTGCTCCTCGCTGACGTATTCGAACAATTTCGTGCAAGTTGTCTTGCCCACTACTGTACGCTACCAGACCAGGTTGAACGAGAGATTCAAGGTGGGCTTAGCCAAGTTTTTTCGAAGACAAGAGCTCATGCGAACAATATATATTTGAACAATTATGACCCTTCAAATCCTGACACATAAACAAGCGACCTAAACAACCAATATGGGTGGGCGACGTCTCCTCATTATTTGACATATGATGGGTCCAAGTGGTGCAATACCAATATTGACGTCTAATGAATACCCGATGAGAACGATTTGGGATATATGCCTGAAGTTGATCTGGAGTATCTTAAAAATCTACATGATTCGCACATAGACTTGCCATACTACCCTGAACATATAAATCCAAAAATGAAGAAGTCCCTTGAATCGATAGAAGAGCTTACCAAATTGACGGCTATCCTCCATCACGAAGCAAAATATGTGATTCATCAACCATCAACTTTGAAATTGCCAACGAGTGCCTCAGAATAACGACATGCTTGTTGAATTTTGATATTTCGCTGTTTTTCCTCCCAAAGCAGCCATTGAATGGCTACCACAGACTGATTATTACGACGTCTATAACCACCCTTGGGAATAATACCAATGGTATTTGGCTTGAGAAAATTCCTGCGAAATACTTTATTGCATGTTGAGGCAATCGTTACGGATTCCGTGAATGGACATACATTCGTTTCAGTCAACATGAGTTGACACGAAATTTCAAACAGGCTTTGGTCAGGATATCAACATCCGAAATACAATAATCTATGATTTCTCGAGAAGAATCGAATACATAATTTTCAGCGACTCTTTCCGAATGCCACTTTATAAGGGAAGAACGTGCCCCTGAAACAAGATTATCCGGAGAATAAAATTCAAGAGAGGGAATTCTGATTTTCCACACGGTTAAAAAGAAGCGGGAAGTATCCCTTCTTCAAGTCTGAAAATCCAAAAGATTTGGGGAGTTTTGCCAAAGCCATTGGGAAATAATTAAGAGAATCCAAATATTTTACATTTTCGACGGTCATTGATATGAGCTTACTCCCGCGCATGATTAGATCAGGGGTTAGGTCAGTTTGTGTTAAAATATAATTCAGAATGAATTGATGGTCAAAGCCTCCTCCATTGTGGGCGATGACTATGATTGTTTTGAAATTTTTTCTCATGGTCAACACATGGTGAACGAATGGAGAGATGGGATCGTTGCACATGAGAATTTGTAGACGTTCACCACAGTTTTTGCAAATTTGTTGGTCGGTTTCGAGGCAAGCGTCACAGCATTGGTAAAAAACACACAAATTCGGCTCGTGAAGTACCGATCCATCGTCCTGCATACTCTCCTGACGAGTCTCCAGATCATGAAAGATGAACAAGAGATTATCAGTCTGAAGCTTTTTTGTGTCCGGTAGAACATAACAAAGGTGCCCGGCGGGACACTGTTTGTTGCAAATTTTGCAGAAGATCTCTCCGCAAACGTGAGAACGATTAGTTGGTACAATTTTGAAACATTCCTCGCATCTTCTTATTTTTTCACAAATTTTATCCCGATTATGATTTTTGAAACACACTTGACCTCGAAAAGATCTTTTGCATGACTTCAGGGGATTTTCACTACATTATTAGGACAAGCCGGTGAAGCCTGACACGAAAAACAAGTACCGCCGCACCGATGCTTTTTCTTATGATCGAAGGGAACATGAATTCTTCACAGTAATAATGACAGCAGAACGCTGCAGTTAGGGAAGTTATAACATCATATTGATCCTCATGAGCCCGTTGGGTCTGCAATTTCTTGATGTTCTGTCGTACATCGTTACATTTGGGGTCTTTATTGGCGTATGACTGAGTTACAACAAGCGCTCGAAGAAGGCACAAATCATCATTATTTTTAATGGTTATTATACCTCGACGTTTATTACACTCTTCCTCGAAGGTATTATGCAAGCGACTTCGGCCTTTACCCTTAGGTATCCTAACGGATGTGACACCAAGGCAGAAGGTCTCGGTGTTTAAGCCACAAGAGTTAGACTGGTAGATTGCTGATATTTTAGAAAAAACATCATCCACACAAATGTCAAAAGCATTTTTGAAGGAGATCCACCCTGGACCTCTCGTGAAATCTCTGGAACAAAAGGTGAACCCTACCTTATCAGTTGGCTCCACACCCTCTGTACCTTTCAATACAATTTCTGTGATAGCGTCTCTCACCCACCCCACTGGTTCCTTACCTTGAGGTATCGGCTTGATGTTGAACTCCAAAGTACGAGCCTGTACACCAAAACGATGATTTTTCCTGACGATGTCCTTCACAATCAGAAACTTCTCCATATCGACGAAATGAAAATAAATTCAAAAAATCAAAATTTTCGAAAATTATCTAAATTCACATTGGGCACACAACAATAACAACGAATTTTTGAATGAAATATGAGTTGAAGAATTGAAAATAGTAGTATATAAAGCAAAAATCAAAGTTAGTGTGGGTGAGATGTAAGCAGAATTAAAATAATTTTAAATCAACAACGTACAAGAGTACTGAAAGCTATTGAATCAATGAAGCAGCAAGCACATCGATATCTATATTCAATCGCAAACGGCAAGTGCGATAACAAAAACACAATCCCAGGTTTTCCTTTAACGCTGTACACCCTGTATACCTTCATTGTAATATGCGAGAATATTTGATCAACTATCATTTGTTATTCTTCAACGTTGTACACCCTGTATACCTTTATGACAATATGTGAGAATATTTGATCAACTATCATTTTTCATTCATGTTTTTTTCTCTAACACTGCAAACATTTCATACGTTCCTTATTAGAAAAGTGGGGGCGGATCGCAGGTTAAAATATTAGAAATTGTAAATAGATGAAAATTCGAATTTTCTTTTCATTTCACACGTCAAGTCTATGATGAAATATGATAGGTGGGTGGGTATTTCACGCTTTACCGTAGTATATATCTTATGATATTTCCACCCACCTATCATATTTCATCATCGACTCGACGTGTGAAATAAAACGAAAATTCGAATTTTCATCTATTTACAATTTCTAATATTTCAACGTGCGATCCGCCTCCACTTTTTTAATAAGGAACGTATGAAATGTTTGCAGTGTTAAAGAAAAAAACATGAATGACAAATGATAGTTGATCACGTATTCTCTCATATTGTCATGAAGGTATACAGGGTGTACAGCGTTGAAAAATAACAAATGATAGTTGATCAAATATTCTCGCATATTACAATGAAGGTATACAGGGTGTACAGCGTTAAAGAAAAACCTGGGATTGTGTTTTTGTTATCGCACTTGCCGTTTGCGATTGAATATAGATATCGATGTGCTTGCTGCTTCATTCATTTGATAGCTTTCAGTGCTCTTGTGCGTTGTTGATTCCAAATTATTTCAATTTTGCTTACATCTCACCCACACAACTTTGATTTTTGCTACATATACTACTATTTTCAATTCTTCAACTCATATTTCATTCAACCATTCGTTGTTATTGATGTGTGCCCAGTGTGAATTTAGATAATTTTCGAAAATTTTGATTTTTTTAATTTATTTTCATTTCGTCGATATGGAGAAGTTTCTGATTGTGAAGGACATCGTCAGGAAAAATCGTCGTTCTGGTGTACAGGCTCGTACTTTGGAGCTCAACATCAGACCGATACCTCAAGGTGAGAAACCAGTGGGGTGGGTGAGAGACGCTATCACAGAAATTGTATTGAAAGGTACAGAGGGTGTGGAGCCAACTGATAAGGTAGGGTTCACCTTTTGTTCCAAAGATTTCACGAGAGGTCCAGGGTGGATCTCCTTCAAAAATGCTTCTGACATTTGTGTGGATGATGTTTTTTCTAAAATATCAGCCATCTACCAGTAAAACTCTTGTGGCTTAAACACCGAGACCTTCTGCCTTGGTGTCACATCCGTTAGGATACCTAAGGGTAAAGGCCGAAGTCGCTTGCATAATACCTTCGAGGAAGAGTGTAACAAACGTCGTGGTATAATAACCATTAAAAATAATGATAAATTGTGCCTTCCTCGAGCGCTTGTTGTAGCTCAGGAATACGCCAATAAAGACCCCAAATGTAAGGATGTACGACAGAACATCAAGAAATTGCAGACCCAACGGGCTCTGCAATTGATAACCGATGCCAAAGTATCAGTACCTGTAGATGGCTGCGGAATACCTCAGTTGCAGCAATTTCAGCGCCATCTCTCTTCATATAAAATAACTGTTTATCAATACGGGACCAAGGGTCGTGATTTGTTCTTCAAAGGTGACGGTGGTGAAGCCTCGTTGAACTTATTGTTTCATGAGGGTCATCATGATGTTATAACTTCCCTAACTGCAGCGTTCTGCTGTCATTATTACTGTGAAGATTGTCATGTTCCCTTCGATCATAAGAAAAAGCATCGGTGCGGCGGTACTTGTTTTTCGTGTCAGGCTTCACCGGCTTGTCCTAATAATCTAGTGAAAATTCCCTGCAAGTCATGCAAAAGATCTTTTCGAGGTCAAGTGTGTTTCGAAAATCATATTCGGGATAAAATTTGTGAAAAAATAAGAAGATGCGAGAAATGTTTCAAAACTGTACCAACTAATCGTTCTCACGTTTGCGGAGAGATCTTCTGCAAAATTTGCAACAAACAGTGTCCCGCCGGGCACCTTTGTTATGTTCTACCGGACACAAAAAAGCCTCAGACTGATAATCTCTTGTTCATCTTTCATGATCTGGAGACTCGTCAGGAGAGTATGCAGGACGATGGATCGGTACTTCACGAGCCGAATTTGTGTGTTTTTTACCAATGCTGTGACGCTTGCCTCGAAACCGACCAACAAATTTGACAAAACTGTGGTGTACGTCTACAAATTCTCATGTACAACGATCCCATCTCTCCATTCGTTCACCATGTGTTGACCATGAGAAAAAATTTCAAAACAATCATAGTCATCGCCCACAATGGAGGAAGGAGGCTTTGACCATCAATTCATTCTGAATTATATTTTAACACAAACTGACCTAACCCCTGATCTAGTCATGCGCGGGAGTAAGCTCATATCAATGACCGTCGAAAATGTAAAATTTATGGATTCTCTTAATTATTTCCCAATAGCTTTAGCAAAACTACCCAAATCTTTTGGATTTTCAGAGTTGAAGAAGGGATACTTCCCGCATCTTTTCAACCGTGTGGAAAATCAGAATTATAAGGATCCTATTCCCTCTCTTGAATTTTATTCTCCGGATAATCTTGTGTCAGAGGCACGTTCTTCCCTTATAAAGTGGCATTCGGAAAGAGTCGCTGAAAATTATGTATTCGATTCTTCTCGAGAAATCATAGATTATTGTATTTCGGATGTTGATATCCTGACCAAAGCCTGTTTGAAATTTCGTCAACTCATGTTGACTGAAACAAATGTCCATTCACGGAAGCCGTAACGATTGCCTCAACATGCAATAAAGTATTTCGTAGGAATTTTCTCAAGCCACATACCATTGGTATTATTCCTAAAGGTGATTATAGACGTCTGCTTTGGGAGGAAAAACAGCGAAATATCAAAATCCAACAAGCATGTCGTTATTATGAGGCACTGGTTGGCAATTTCAAAGTTGATGGTTGGTGTTCTGAAATCAATCAGGTTTTCGAATTTCAGGGTTGTTTTTATCACGGATGTCCAAGGTGTTTCAACTATCAGAGAGATACTCCTCTCCAAAATTGTCCTTTCGAAACAATGGCTCATCGCTATGAGATGACCCTTGCAAAAATAGATAAGATCAAAGCTTTGGGTTATGAGGTCATCGAGAAATGGGAATGTGATTTTCGCCGGGAACTTTCATAGGATATTCAAAAATTCACCGAAAATCACCCTCTCTTGAAAAATCTTCCACGAGCTGCTTTCTATGGTGGTCGTACAGAAAATATTGTCAAACATTACAAGGCCCAAAGAGGGTGAACAAATTGAATACGTAGATGTTTGTTCTTTATACCCTTGGGTGTGTAAATATGGTAAATTTCCTATTGGTCATCCCCAAGTACTTGTTGGTGAAGAGGAATGCGATGTTTCTCTCTCCCCCATCTCAGGACTCATGAAGTGTAAGATATTTCCTCCTCAAAGTCTCTTTCACCCTGTTCTGTCACATAAAATCAACAATAAACTAATGTTTGTTCTTTGTCGAACATGCGGTGGAAACTTCAGCTCCCATAAGTGTCAACATTCTGATGAAGAGCGAGCATTAACTGGTACCACAACAACAATGCAAAACCGATGAGGAGAAACAACAATACATTGAGGAGTTTTTGCAGCGCGAGGATGTTCTTTCGGAATTTTCCAAAATTACTGATAACCCTGGCTTGAGATCGCTAGCTAAGCTCATGTTGAATTCATTTTGGGGTAAATTTGTTTAGCGTGAAAATCAGCCTAAAACATCTATTGTCAATCAACCAGCTGTATTCTTCAAAATGATGACTGATCCTTCTCGTGTCATCAATTCCGTGTTAACAATCAATGAGGACCCTGATTGTCAACTGGGAATTCAGAAGTGAAAGTTTTGATTGTCTTTCAACAGTCAATGTGGTTAATGCTGCATACGTCACAGCATTGGCACGCCTGAAACTATACAACTCTCTAGAAAGGCTTGATGACAGAGTCCTGTATTACGATACAGATTCTGTGATCTACGTGTCTAAATCGAGGGAATATGACATCGCCACGGGACAAATTATTGGTTATATGACCGATGAATTAGCAGGTTACGGCCCTGGTTCACATATAACCGAATTTGTATCTGCAGGCCCCAAAAATTACAGTTTCAGACTCTGGAGCACTAGAGAGCATGATTTTTAAAGTTGTTTGCAAAGTAAAGGGCATATGCCTAAACTACGATGCCTCACAGATGATAAATTTCGACTCAATAAAAGAAACTATTCTGAACCCTGGACCCCCCATCGATATTTCAAGCAAACATATAAGACGTTCCAAAGAACACAATGTCATTACCGTTGATCTCACCAAAAAATACGAACCTGTATGCCTAAAACGTCAATTTCAATCTGATAACACCTCCGTGCCATACGGTTTCAAGAAATCAAAAAACTTCACTACTAGTGAAAATGTGACAAAAAAAATTAACAATATCTGACGAACGAACAGACGAACGAACGACCCGCTGCGAACGAGCAAAACAAAAACGTTTCTATGTTATCGTTAACGTACACTTTTTTCTTAAACGTCGTATTTTGATACGAGCTGTATACGTTCCTCACAAACAAACCAAAGAGGTGAACGAACAAACAGACGGGTTAACTAAACGACGAACGAACAAACCAACAAACGAACAGACGAAAGAGCAAACAAACAAACGAATTAGTCACTTTTTATACATAGAAATGAACAATAACTCGAAAATCACTATTGTTTCAAATTGTCCATAATTTTTCGTACTTCACTACATGCAAAATGTGACACAAAAAAATAAAGAAATGTTACAGTATCTGACACAATGTGGCGAACGAACAGACGAACACTCCGCGAAGGAACGAGCTCCCCACATTTAACGAAATTTTGATAATGGGGTGCTATGTTCCACACGAGAATGCTATCACAATGAATTTGTCACTTTATATTATAAATACTCTTTCTCTAAATCACACTTCAAATATCTAATGAATTTTCATTTTCCTCTAAGCCTAAGGAAATTTCGATTCTAGTTTCTATCATAAAGGGTTTACTGCCTTTCTGTCATGCGTTATTTGTTTTTAGGACCTCGTTAAACTGTCACATTTTCTCAAATAATGTAATTTATCACACTTTGCACACATTGACGTTTTTTTTCTTGATGCATTTTGACGCATCCTATACACACTGAAGATTCGCATGTTAAAATGCTAGCATCCCAACACGAAAACGAAACGCGATCGAAACGCCTGTGAAACAACATATTTTCGAACGTTAACTCCACAAAACTTTAGAATATGATTGAAATCGCACTTTGAAACGCGATACTTTCCTTAAATGGTCATGTTTTTCCTTGAAACGTCGTATTTTGAAACATCCTGTACACATTGAGGGATCGCATGTTGAAACGTTAGGACCCTGACACGAAAACGAAAAACAATCGCCTATATTTTCGAACGTTAACTCCACAACACTTTTGAATATGAATACTTTTCTCAATGGGATAACACGCTGAAACGTTAGACCCTGTGACTTGGTGCCCTTCTGGCCGCAATATTTATTTTTTTCTCTGTCGATGAATCCTGCATTTCTTCTCCTCCCATTTGACGTGCTGTACGTGACGATGTGACTATTGTAAACGAAAATGTGGCATAGTGCCCTTCTGGCCGCAATATTTATTTTTTTCTCTGTCGATGAATCCTGCATTTCTTCTACTTCCATTTGGTGTGCTGTACGTGACGATGCTACTATTATTAACGAAGATGTGACTCAATGCCCTTCTGGCCACAATCTTTGTTTTTTCTCTGTCGATGGATTTTATATTTCTTTTACTTTCAATTGATGTGCTATGCGTGATGATCCGACTATTATTAACGAAAATGTGATTTAGTGCCCTTTCGGTATATGCCACCGTATTTGATTTTTCTCTACTCCACGATGACTTCATATACACTTCTTCCTCATATAAACATATATATTACATCGTATAACTCTCACACACGTCACATCTACGTCGACTTGGGTATTCCACAAGGTTCCCCTACGAGGTCTGAAAATGACTAAACTCAAGCTCCATTAAATGGCGTATTTTGAGACACCCTGTACAAATCGCGCGTTAAAACGATAGGCCCCCTGTCTTGTTTTATTTTTCTTGAATGAGGAACCCTGTACACATTGAAGAATCGTACGTTAAAACGATAGGGCCCTGTTGAACTGACATGTTTTTTTTGAATGACTCAATTTGAGACACCCTGCATATTTCGATGGCAGCCATGTTTTTTTCTTTGACGCCCGTGGCCATGTTTTTTTTTCCTTAATCCATTTTTTCGTTCATTATTACTATTATACCGTTATTTTTGTAATTCAGCCACGCCGACGTATTTTGAGACACCCTGTACACATTGACGTCATGCTTTTTTTTCTTAAACGATGAGACATCCTGTATGGCAGCAATGTTTGTTTTCTATTGCGTTGACAAATATTTTCTTTCCGCGTGTTTCCTTTATCCCCACTCCTCCGTTTCTACACCCTGTACACGTCAAAGAATCACACGCCAAAATGATAGAGCCTCGTTAAACTGTCATGTTTTTTAAATGACGTATTCTGAGACACCTTGTACACATTGACGTCATGTTTTTTCTTGAATCCCGATTTTTCATTCATCATCATTATTATATCATTATTTTTCACTCCGACGTACATCCTGTTCATGTTTTTTTTCCTAAACGATGAGACACCCTGTATGGCAGTCATGTTTTTTTTTTCAATCAATGTTTCGTTCATTATTATTATTATATCATTATTTTCCACGCTGACGTATTTGAGACACCCCGTACATGTTTTTGTTTTTCTTAAACGATGAGACACCCTGTACACATTGAAGAATCACACGCCAAAACAATAGAGCCATTTCGTTCATTATTATTATTATATCATTATTTTCCACGTACATGTTTTTTTCCCTTCTGACCGTTTAATAACCTAGGACGGTTTTTTTTCTCACTACATCAGTAAATAAGTGTATCATCGTGAAAAATGGTAGGTGTGCAGAGTCGGTAAATGAAAAAATAATAATGTCATATTTTTTCTCAGTGTACTTTGTGGATGTGGATAACTTCACACCCGTAATGAATTTCGAAATTATTTCATCACACCTAACATTCACGCCCCCTTCATGTGCTTTACATCATAATCTATCTACGATGATGTGAGCTTGTGTCCTTTTGACCTACCTTCATCTTAGAGTTCTCTTTATGAATTCTCCTACCCTTCTCCTTTCATTTGACGTTGAGATCTAAACATTATTGACGAAGATGTTTTTTCTTTGATTATCCATAACCAAGCATAGGGTGTATAGAGTGCATAGCCAAATAGACTCACGGCCGGTTTCGTAGGGAGAAATGAGAATAATAGTAGCTAAAAACTGGGAGGCATATCGCGACACACATGTTCGGATAGGTTTCCGTGGTCAGTAATTTGATGTACTGTCGTCCGAGTTAACCGCGTCTGTAATTTTCATCATTTGTTTTGAAGCCATTTTCAAGAACATCTTGGAACTGAAATTACATGACTCGATGACGGGGTCGTAATCTCCATGACCCCCAAGTCAGGTCACTAACATTGTTCTTGCTTTGTTCAGCTCCAAGTGAACTCTGATCACTTTTTTTTTGGGGCCACTATTTATGGTGTTGGACAGGTATAAAGTGTAAAGGTTTCGTAACAGGTACCCGGTCTGCCGGAAATGAATTCTTGATATATGATGGAATCATATATCAACTTTCTGTTTGACGTGGGGAGTTACTTTGAGATGTATTGCAAGACAACAATGACCTCCATGATTGCGGCAGGCTCTGCGAATCATCTCGCTTGTTAAGACAGTCGGGACGCTTTTTAATTTCAATGGCTTCATGAATTATCCTGGCCTGAAGACTTTTCTCCGTAGAAATGGTTTTGGTGTTTTCGAAGCTTATTGTGTGGACTGTGTAGAATTGACTATCGGTCATTGACATACGCAGCTAATATAGGCAGTTATGTTAGTCATTATGTTAACCACAATGTGTTAACGTATTGTTTCAACAAAACCAATGGAGAGAAAGAAAAGAACGGATCATCCATTTCATGAAAGAATCAACAAATATACCTCATTCCTATAAATATAACAATCCCAAACTACTATGAATCCAACCTGAATACTCCACCACTCTGGAACAACATCACCTCATTTCTGACATACATCTAATCCACTTTGACAAATGTACTCCGAATCATCAACAAATTGGGCAAGAATTCAGTATAAAAATACAAAATTATGAGAACATCCACCAAATCTACACTGCTGCATCCAAAAATGATTCGGGAACAGCAACAACTTTTGTAAGCGAAATTCATCAATCGTCGCTCAAACTGCCAATTACCAGCTTCTTGTGCAACGGGATCGGGAATTTGTCAGAGAAAGTAAAGTTGAGGAATGTGTAATAATCACAGACTCTCTTAGTTCCATTTTGGGATTGAATCAGCGATACCCTATTCATCCGATTCTGCAAATAATCAAAAGAAAATTGCATCACTGCAGACATAATGTTACAGATACCTTTGCACAAAAAAAAAACTTGTTCAATCAAAATATTCCAACAGTCCAACTCGACATTATCAATAATAATGTCAGTAAAGACATTTTTTTCCTTAGAAAATTGTGGACTCTTATTTATTTATTCATTTACAGCTTTGGCAACTCAACAGAACAAAAGTTCCAATCATAGAGTCGCACAGAAATAACAAGATTCATCATTACATTCAAAGAGTTGAGCTAGATCAAACTAAAGATAATTATTTACAAATAGAAATAAAAATACAATTACCCTACCTAGTGCATAGTATTCTTCTACAAGAAAATCTTACTTTTGAAAGGGGTAAGTGAAATCGGTCAACAGAGGAAAAAGTGAAATTGTATATATGTTGCATACGTGATATTGGAGCGTTTAGATTGTACGTGTCTCTTATTAATTTCTTTATAATAAAGGCCAACCATTACATCAACATTAGCGTTATTTGAAGGAGAATACCAGTCTATATTTTCAATTTTCTCGTTTATGATGTTATAGTTAGTCTTCCGAAAGACCTTACTTTGATGAGATATTTTACCTGCGAGAACAATATCAGGAATTTCTGAATTTATTTCCAAAGCGGGATGGTAGGAGTCTTCCTTCACCAGCGGTGCAGTGCAATGCTTAACTCTCACATCATCAACATTTGCAAAACATAAATCTACGATTCTATCATTATGATTGGTTTGGCATCCAAAAAGGAGAAAGTATCGACAATTTCTTCATCTATAGTTTTCGCTGGCGTACCATAGTAAAATTATCTTTATTATGTTTTGTCCAAGATATATCGGGAGCGTTATAGTTACCGATGATAAAATAGAAATCATTGTGATTATTATTCACTATTTCACCTACCCTATTCAAGTAGTTTCTGATATCAACAGTACTTGCTTGTGGGGGATTATAAGTGCAGCAAAAAGTAACACTTTTACCATCTTTTAATTGAATCTTGACTCATAGGTCTTCAACGATACCCTATCCTGGCCACTCAGTTTTCACTATAACAATAAAATTATTCCGAACTACGATTAACAATCCTCCTCTGTCCTTTTTACCGCTTACAATTGGATCTCTATCATTACAGACAATAGTTCACTACTATCAATCGAGTCATTGAGCCAAGTTTCACAAATAATTATAACATCGTGTGTTAGACAGATATTAGATAGAAAAAATTCTTTAGTTTTGGTCCTCAAACCTCTTGTGTTTTGAAAATAAATATTCAATATTAATCGGTTTAAAGGAAATATGAATTATAACATGATTTTTCATGTTGTAGCCTATGTGAAACTTTGTATGCTGTTCATTGTTGAATAGACGTATCTTGGAGGTCTCGGTGTTCTTCATGAAAATCTTTCAATCACGTGTCCAATACTGAAAAGACTTCCCCTTGCACAATTCTGTGGTCTTTCTATAGAGTTCCTTGTTCTTGAATGTTAAATAAGCATTTATGTATATCTTTGAGTAGAGGAATGAGTTCTTGATTACTTCTTCCGAAGGTAATGTTTTCCTTTTGCGGATTGCTGAAATAATTTCCTGCTTCTGTCCATTCAATGGAAGTTTCAGTTTTATGTTTCGTGGTTTTTTGTTATTTCTATTGAACTGGGCCACCCTGTGGCAACTATCAATTGATTCCCTTCCAAAGGTGCATCCCAGTACCCTTATAATGTTTTCCGTAATTGTGATCTGGTTCTCGTTTTTCTCTTCCGGTACTCCTGATATTTGTCAGTTGTTCATAAGTCATAAGTGAATATTGCTGAATTTTATCGATTTCATCAGCCAAATTAGTAATGTTCAGTGTGTTATTGTCAATCTGCTGTTTAGGGTCTTTGACGAATACAATAGTCTCCTCAAATTCCTGCAATTTCGTAGCAAAATCATCTATTTTGTTGCCATAAAATTGCACAGACTGAATTATATCGGAGTGCGATTTCTTCAGAGCTGTGATGTCATTCTCAATATTGCCAAATTTTTTCAGAATATCCTGTAGAGTGGTAGAATCACGTTCATCCGAGTCCAACTTCTTGGAGCACACTGTACAATACCAAACCATACCTGTCAGATAACGTGAAGTACATCAAAATCTACATTGAGAGAAATCCAGGAATCGGTAATACCACCTAGAATGGTATTCAAAAATAACGAGGGGGTGGTTATCATTTCATGGTTACGACTGGGTCACTCAGCCGAAAGGGTAAGGGAGCTGGGCTCCATCCCGATTGAACTGAAGACGTTGGACGACTGGGTCATACTCGTCTCACCCATGAATACTATCATCGAAAGAAGTAATAGACCTACTGTTTCAACTATTAAACGTATTATTATAAAGTGTATCATATAATGACCATTTACAGAAATACCAAATTCGCCAGTCGCTGAAGGATAATTTCGAGAATAAACCAGGACATTTAATACATTATCCGACGGATATAAATGTCATCAATTGTATTTAATAATTTATACCTATTTACTAATTTTGTTTCTTATATAGTCGTTCATAACCATGTGGTTGATGCGATTTTGAGCAGTGAATAAAAAATGCTAATTTTCCTGACTTATTCATGAATATGGAATGCACTTATTTATTTCAAAGATAGAGACAAGGACTCGAGTACTCTAATTTCAGTCTCAGATGATTCAAAACTTTTATTCTATTTCAGATTGGACGAAGAAAGATTCAAGCTGATCAATGTAAGTATCAGTGCGTATCTCATCTCAATAAGATATTCTACTTCCTGAACATCTCTTGGTTTAGAATGAGTAAATTATCTGTAATATGGATTATAGTATATTTTTCTACGGCCATATTATGATGAAGGTAACTTGCAGAAAACTTGAAAGAAGAAAACAAAGTTTTCAAAATTCTATTTTCTAGTAAATTCAGGTCATTTCAATGACTGTTGTGGCTAAAAGTGAAAAATTAATCTATCCATCATAATAATTATAGAGATCTCAAAATACATTTTTCTTGAGACGCACTTCGCTACACGGTAGCTTCATGAGTGATACAGTCCAGCTGATGAGGGTACGTTGTAGCGAAACGCGTCTTAAATAAAATTCATTGTGAAGATTCTATAATCATTATCATGAATAGTATTATTAATTTTTATCCAGTAACGGGTCACTGTATTCATAATTTAAAAAATTTGTCATTCGTTCATTATCTAATCAAATATTATTTTTAATAATTTTCAGATTGCCAACTTTTAAGTATGAAATGCTTTTTTTTGTAAGAAATAATAACATTGACTTTTCATCATTTCTGATTATGATATGCCAATTCAGGTGAAATGTTGAATGAGTTGATTTCTTATTAATAGTTTCTCATTCGTCACTGATATACTTACTTTCAACTGCGTTACAGAATACGATATTACCTGAGGCAGTAAGTTTTTGGGAAAAGGCCCTTTTCGTAAGGAGAACTGAAAACGTCATACGCTTGACAAGGTGAGTTTTTTTATTCTTGAAGTTTTGAAATGAATATCGTTATTGTTTAACATTTACGGTGTAAAGATTCAATAGTACTTAAAAAAATATTGATTTTGATACTGCTTTTCTGTCTTGTGTGTGGTGACATTGTTTTAGATACCATTCTTTCAAAATGCAAATATTACAAAGATTTGTGAACTTCTTCCTCAGGTCCACGGACTGAAAATGTAGATTCTCTGTTTTTTTCTGGAGGTACAGTTAACTCCAGCTGCTTTGATTGAATAGTACACATATCTTCTTAGGTTATAATTTTCCTTGTGTGATTGGTTGCTGCACAGACTCTGGGTGTTTCTACCTTCAACAAGATTGAAAATGATAATAATATCGACACTCATCTATATTTTTTCAGAGATAGACATCAAAAACCAATCTGCAACAAAGTAAGTCGAATAAGAAATTGCTTTCTATCTCTCTTCTGCTTTCGCTGTAAATGAAGCCAAAATAGTATAGTAGAAATAACTCATTGTTTTAGATCATAATTTTTTTGTAATATATCTGTGCTCGTGGTATATTCTTGACACATAATTTAATCTTTGTCATACATTTTTTGATATTTGATTCGCATCTTAATATTAAGTATACAACGTAATTTTCCAACTATGAGGCCCTGGTTCCATCTGAGATTGCTGTCTAAAATTATTCCAAGATATTTTGTTTTCCTTGTGGGTTTGATGACTTCCGTTTTGGAGATTTTGATGTCATATTCTGGTAGAGAGTTGTCATAACTACTGAATGGTACGTAATAGGTTTTCTCAAAGTTAATGTGCTGGTTCCGTCTGAGATTGAAAACGCTAATTATGTATAGTTTTGAAAATATTATAAAATAGCGTTACCTAAATACTTAATTTTTTTTTCTTCCAAAGTGTTTTCCGAAGTAATATTTTGTCGTTTCTTCTAGACTAAAAATAGAAATATAAACTATAAACATTCACATGGAATATCAGAATTTCACTAGTTTGTTATTCCATTGTCTAATATGATAAAATATGATTTGAAATCCCTGAAACAACAAATAAAATCACCCGAAGACGATTTTAATAACTGTCATTGCGATGGTTAACGTAAAATATTATTTCATTCATAGAAATCGAGGTAGATCACCAGTTTCTTCGGTGTCGATATTTTTCCAGTTGAAAAAGCGCTGAATTACTGTATGACTATCAGACCTTTCAGCATCGTTGTGGTTATGTACAAGTTGGGCTAGACTAAAAAAATAAATGTATCACATCCTGCCGATGTAATCATACGCTTGGGAAGATTAAAAAACGCTGAGATGAGGTTTTTGTGGCTAGCGTTGCTGACGCGAGGGCTTGGGAGTTTTTTTCGGTGACACAAAAAGTCGGTCAACAGAGCCCGTCGAGACGAGTACATCAGCCTTGGAGGCTGAGAAAGATGGCCTAAATAGGGGAGTTATTTTGTCTAAGCGCGTGGTGCGAAATTTAAGGTAGTGAAAGTCGGTATTGGGTACAGGAGAGTTTGAAATAAAAGTATTGGTGCTGAAGACACACCGCGTCAACGCAACCTATGATTGACCATGAGAGAGACTTCACATATTATTTTGTCTGAGTTCACTTCCTATTTGCAAAAAGGTTATATATTGTTGGGTTCCTAGTGCTAATTGTGGAGCTAGGGCGCAAATTTAAGGTTATACACCACTCTTCCTAAAGTAAAAGTAAAACTAAAAGTATTTTGTACCGAGTTGGTGCGTTTGTAGTTCTATTTTCTTTTATTTCATAGAATTTAACATTAAGACTTTACACGTTATTTTTTCATTATTTTGTCCATGGAGTCGTTGTTTTACTTATTATAATTTATTTTTGAAACCTTGGACTTTCATTTCTCTTGGAATGAGAAAAATACCATCCTCGTAGAATAAGATGAAATTAAGAAAACAAAAACAAATTAGAGACATCTTTTTCAATCTATCGAGAAGAGAATAGTATATAAAAAGCATTTTAACTGAGATTAAAATCAAGTTCTGGAACCACATAATGATTGAGAAAATAAGTAGGTTTAAAATCTGTTTAATATCTTTTTTTCCGTTAATCAGCTGTCGTCCCCATACGAACGATAACTCTCAGAAACTTGTCCTTAGCTCTGAGAAACTTGTGCGAGCTAAGGACTATCTAGGTCTTAACCTTTTAACGTGTGACTCCTAACACGGGTATATCAAATGACCAGATTTCAAAAAGACCGGTCTTCGTGCGATGGGCACGAACCCTACAGCCTTTTTGGAATTGCCTGACGTCCAAATTTTGATATGGAAAAATCTGCATCTGGTGACAGCAGCTGCCAAATTTTATTTAAATGAAACAAACATGGCAATAGCGACAGGGTCACCAAGGATTGATAGACAGTTAAGTATTGTTTCACTGGTAACTTATGTATATATACAGGGTGTTTCAAAATTCGACGGACAAACTTATACCACGTCATTCCTCTTGCAAAATGATGAAAAATGAGGTAGGACATGTGTGTCCGGAAATGAGCCGTTTCAGAAATACAGG
>NW_019292741.1:3195-17815 GCF_000500325.1 Leptinotarsa decemlineata
TAAATATATATGCAGTTATTCCTTTGCTGAATATTTATTCCTCAACTTCTTCGACAGATAACAAAGGAGTTTCGACAAATTACTGATAAACAGAACATTTTTCTTTGTGAAAAATACTTTGATTCTACGCAGTAACTTATCGGGATAAACTGAAAAGTTTGCCCTTTCTACACTTGTGTAAAGTTGATCTGGGGGTTGAAACCGATGGTTCCAACACAGACACAATCCGGAAGTTATTCAATAAACCAAAGTCTCAACCTTACTTACAGATTAATATATTCTTAGATCAAACGACCAAAGATAAGTGGACAAGATGAAGTAATCTGGAGTTTATGAGGTTGAATGTCCGGAGTGTAATAGTATTTATGTGAGACAATGTGGTCAAAATTTCCTAAAACGGTATGCTGAAAAGAACCTTCAGACTAGGTAAAAATGATTCGACGTTTTCAAACCATTCCTTGGGATGCAACCACAAGTTCCCGAATCTGAACGATACGGAAATTTCGCACTATGCAAGCAAAGGTTGGAAACTCAATAATTTGAAATCCTTTGAAATTCAAAAGCATAAACATAGCTGATGTAATCTGGTAAATGATCAAATCGATCTAGTTTACTAACCTGTTTTCAAATGAACATGTCCACATTGTCCCAGGTAAACAAATTCCAGGTACTCAATTACCTACCTACAGTAGATATATAAAGGGTTACATTAAGATTTATTATCCGTTTATTGTAAATGTTTGAAAATGTCCTTATAGGACGAAACTGCAGTAACGAATTGGTTACGAATAAAAGTTGTAAAAAATATAGAAAGTTTTATTTCTTATTTTTCATCATATCGATTAGGTTTCAATAAAAGAATTTTGTTTTGTATTATTTCAAACCTGGACATTTTTAGTTTATTTTCTGCATGATGAAGTATCACATCTTTATGAATTTCCACAACTTGATATATTCAGTCATAGCATTCGTATGATAGCAATTCTACTTTCGTATTTAGTCAGATTGCAAATATTTCTGCTGAAATATCTCCAACTACATGAAATGTTAAATTATTTTGATCGACTCAGTCTAACTTGAGAAATTTTTCACAGTGTAGTTAGTAGGTATGTCTTGATGATGATAAAGTGATATTTGATTATGTTCCATTTCATTAACATTGTGTCAAAGAAATCAATTTGTATCATTTCTGATTTGTGGTTATAATGATATGCGATTGAGTTGGTCGATACCAGATAAAAATCGATGATAACGCGTTGAGATAACACTTCAACGCGAAAATTTCACTCACCATTTTACAAAAAATCATGTGATAACTTCTTCATACGTGTAGTAGAAGGTGTGAGTAGATATTGTACAGTGAAACACGTGTCGCGGTTTTGCAAACTGTCGAATGAAAATCAAGCAATAAAGTGGTATTTAAAACAAAATCAATAAACAACAATAATATTGAAACTACTTAATACAGTTTATAATATGATTTTCACTATAAAGGGTTTTACAAAAACCACGACACGTGTTTCGCTATACCTACAATAGCTTTCTCAAACGTAAACAGTTCATGCTATACTGTGATCGATTTTCAATGAAACACTCAATCCAACTGAGACAAACACCTCTAATATCATAGTTGTATAGCTTCGATATAAGGATATCATGATCAACAAAGTAGAAAACTTGACTCAGGTCATAGAAAATATCATAAGGAATTTCACTTCGGTCGATGTGGTCTAGTAGATCGTTGCAAAAGTGATTAATAGTAGTTGTTGATTTTTATCTTCGAAAAGTGTGCTGGCTGCGAGTTAAAATGTTGAAATTATTCAAAAAGACAATAAGTCTTTCTAAGTAACAATATTCGAAAACTTCTGAGAAGCTGCTGGATATTGTTATAGGCCTATNATCTCACTAATTGAGCACTGTGATGGGCGATTGTGCATGTAATTCAAGTAATAGAAATGAAATGAAATTTTAGTTGCACTGTGAGATGATTCTGATGAAACCACCAGTCCTGAGTGCACTTAAGAAACAAATATAAACTACTGATATATAAGGGCTTCCATAAATGACACTACACGAATTTCAACATTTCTAGATTTCTTCTCAGTAAAATTCTTTAACTCTCAGCTAACTCCTGCCTCTTTATTGTTACGCCATACTGGGCATACTATGACTTCAATATCTTATAATTCAATAAAAGATGTTTTTTTCAGTTACTTCCTAAAATATTGATATCATGTTGAATGGTGTGATATAAAGTTTATAAATAATTTATCTCCAATCGAAATTGAAACAAGAACCCAAAATTTAATCATTCGTAATTTTACATCAAACTGTGCTGTTTCGATCCGTCATAGTTGTCATCAGTACTGCAAGATTGAACCACTGATGCATTGTTGGACTGAACTGTCTCCAAAGAACAAACCCGAGAATGTAAATGCGGTGACTTACCTTACAAAGTCACCAGCCTGATGAATCTTAGGGCCGAAACAGTTCTGTCTGGTGTTAGATCACGAATGATTTTGTGTCAATCAGATGCGTTGCAGGAAAAACTGCTGTGACAGACAGAGGGCGTATCCCTTCTAACGGTCGATGTAGAAGCTTGTCGACCCAATAGATGGCGTTTTCGCCTCGCTTAATTCACTGCTTCTCAAAAATATAGTGAAAGGTATTTGTGAATTAACAAATATCTACAAAAAGGTATTTTGGTGTCTGTGACGGACTCTTTCATGAAGACTTCTATGTAACAGTAGTGTGCAAGTTGCCTACGTTTACAAACTATTCAGAACGAGATAAGGCACAGAGTTTGTGCATGAACGAATTAAGTAATACTGAATAATAGGTATAATATAACGGTATTTTTGAATCAGTTAATTTATGAAAAATCAAGGTATAGCAGAAAAATCTGAGAAGGAAAACCCAACTTGACTGACTGCAAATAGGGCCCAAAAACCTGTAGAGCCCGTTTGTTTTCTTGGGAAATTATACTTTTGAAGTGGCCCGAATTGTACTCATCAAGACCTTCCCAATATATCTGGCAAAAGTACTATTACGAAAGTTCTCACAAGCTATGGATATATTCATTGTTTTAAACATATTTTTTCGTTATCTTTCAAACCTCGAAATACCTAATCAATCGATTTTGAGAAATCGATTCATCAAAAACGTTGATTTTTTTTAAACTGATTTCACTTATCAATTAAGCCTTTCAAAACGCGAAATCCACCTTGTCGTCTAATCTCAAGTAGGTATCAGATTTGTACTGTCTGCGTTCTACTCAGTTAAATTTGAAAATCATTTTTATACTTTTCAATTCACTTATGATTTTGAATATTTGATGTATTCTTTCGTTGCCTACTTATTTATTGAGGGATATTGCCCGATACTGTATCTACCGGTCTGAAAACAGAAACGCCCTGACGGATATAAACGGTCCCGTCGATGAAGTCGCGACATCAAGGTGGTAACTGAGGCGAGTGCAATATGAGCTGGGACTTTCATCAGATTTTTGTATAATTGAATGGTATAGGGTTTTAATTGATTTTTTATATCTGTATTGAGGGCCATATTTTCAATTTCTGGAATTTGTTCTTGCATTTCGATTTTTTTTTTTTTTTTTACGAATGAAGAGAATAATTTTTTTCCAAAACAAGTTGTCCGCTATTTTGAAGGTCATACATTCTATTACTGAGTAATAATAATGAAAAAAACATGTTTATGGGCATGTTTGGACCCATCAACATTACATCGAGTGATCCCAAGCTGAGATCATACACAATGAGGAACATTGGTTTAGGAGAAAATTCAAAACAGTATATGCCATATATAGATAATGATTCTCTTCTATTGACTACAGGGTGTCTCATGTTTTATAAATCACAAACTGATAATAATGATCATGAATCTTTCGTTTATTTTTTTGTTTGTTTCTGGTACCATTGTACTTTTACGTATATATCATCCTCAAGTGTGCATCATTGTGCTAGCATAAATAATTTTTCAGATAAACAATTAACTATTTGAATTTTTCTTTATGTTCATTGGATTTTCAGTTTATTGTTCATTCCAGTGTTCAATTTTTTGTAGTTTAAAAAATGAAATGACTCTCTGTACTTTCACAATTCCATAATGTCATTTGAACTTCATTCCTAACTTGATAGGTCATACTGGAACTTCTGACGTAAAATGAATCTATTTTTGTTCTGGTGTTGCGAAAGTTTTCAATAGCTTCATCATTCCTCAGTTTTAAATTTTGTTTTCAGTTGTGTTAATTTTTTTCAGGTCTGGGGGGTTAATCCTGGATTTGGCAGTGGAAGAATTCAAGGGCTATACAATGTTTCAACCTATCATTAATGGAATTGGTGGAAATTTAGTGTCAGTCCAAGCAAGTCGTACTTCGACGATGTTACATAAAACTTCTTTCATTGGAATCATTCCACCTCATACGAAACAATTTGTAGCACCGTGGACTGCTTTGATCAGTGGAGGTAAGTATTTCAGTATTTCTCATGTTGCGTTCCGTTTCATTTGACAGATAGAAATGACAGAAATGACAGAATCTAAATACCTTCTAGACGCGTGTTTCGCTAATCAACTTAACATCACCAAGTGATAATTGAAATTGTAAAAATGTTTCCATTCCTTCCTACAAATGTATTGGTTTAATAAGGGTTGATTTCAATATCCAATATATTGCTTCGCTGACAACAGCACACTTGTCCCGTCATTTCATTTGGATTCCAAGACATCGGCTGCAGGTGCACATCTTCACCGGCAGCAGGAAGTTGCACATCTTGATGACGATCTAGTAGTGATTTCGAATTGGGGTGAAATTAACCAGGTTCAATTCAATTCCACAAAAACCCAGGCATCAGTTTCGCCAAGAAGATAAATATCTCCGAACCGGATATAACAATGTCATGACAGACATTCCGCTTTCTAATTCGATAAGTTTGTTGACGGTTGAAATGGACACCAATATGTCTTGGCACAATCATGTCCCTGGAATTGCAAAGGCTGCTTCTCGGAAGCTTGGAACACTATTTCGAACCAGAAAACTGTAGACACCTCAGCAACTTTTGATGGTTTATTAAGCTCAGGTCAGATCTTCTTTGGAGTAATGTTCTCATGTATATAGATCCGCTCTAAGCATACCCTGAAGTTGCTGAATTCTATCCATGAGACAGTCGTCCACCTGATTGGAGACGCGAACATCACTTGCAACCTTGGTAGTCTGGAATATCGAAGAAAGGTTGCTTATTTGTCTCTATTCTATAGATACTTTCACGGAAAGTGATCAAGTGACTTGGCAGATTTGATTCAACGAAGAGCAGTACATATCAAAAATACGCGATGGACTGTGGCTGCTCATCGTTTTGAGGTTCAACTCAGTACAACTCGAACTCCATTAAGAACTCTTCCATTTGGAGAACTGCGTTTATGTGGAATACACTTCCTGATAACGTTCTTCCAAATGGACTAAATCGCCAGCAATTCAAATCTAATGTGAATCGCTACTTTCGCACAGGTACCACTCTTGGAGCGCCTTGAGGATTTTCCTGTAGTGTTTGTGTTTTGTCATTTGAAAAAATTCGAATCTATTGACTATTTTGATCTAAGTAAAAATGAAAATACAGAAGAAAAGTTTATCGATTTTTAGAAAAATCTTCACTCACTCAATAGTAACTACCGAGTTGCTGAAAGTTTCTGCAAAATTTTTTCTTCATGAAAATGAAGATAAAACATTATTCAGTCCGATTTCAGACTTGTTTCCACAGTCTCAAACGAAATATAAATATATTCGAAATGATGATTTTTTTGTTTCAGTACTCCCAGCCAGAACAGCGAGGCTGCTGTTGATGATTTCCATTCCTGGACATACAGTTTTCCTGTTTGTCGCCGATTTTATTCGAAACAAAGAGTCGACTGTGAATTATCCTTTTGCACTGACTTACTTACTTGTAGGGCTTATCCAACTTGTCTTATTGTTGTATATCTGCCATGTGATGATTCATACTTTGTGGAAGTTGAGAATAGATCCCGACAATGCAGCCATTCCATACCTCACGGCACTGGGAGATCTATTAGGCTCATCGTTGTTACTCCTTGGCTTCATATTTTTGCGATTTATTCACAAGGAGTATCAGGTAGTCGAATAGTGACTGGTAGATATACAACGGCGAGATCTATTTTTTATCAACCACGTAAATCATGTCTTTGCAGTCGTCAACGCGTAAATATGAAACATAGATAAGACATGGATGATAAGTAGTTTTTAGGAAACCCACATGAATATTTTCATCATGTTGAGAATTACTTGACAATGATGATTCCATCCAATAGTGAGATGGGTCATTCACTATTTATAATATGAAACAAGGATAATGAGTTCCTACAAAACAATGCAATCATTAGACTTATTGATGAAATTTTCAAGTGATTGATTGAGATCAGAAGTTGACCGCAGATCAACGAAAATATGACAGTATAGAACGTCTGTGATTCACTGGTGAAGAGTATCAATTTGGAGATTCAGTAAGAGTGTTCAAACTAGGTAAAGTTATAGATTTACTGTGCAATACTTCAGACAAGGACGGTTGAGTGGTCTGTAACGGTCCTGAATTATTTTGAGTGGTCATATTATCGTTTAGAACCTTCCTGGAATATTATGAAAATGCAGTTNTGTCCTTATAGGACGAAACTGCAGTAACGAATTGGTTACGAATAAAAGTTGTAAAAAATATAGAAAGTTTTATTTCTTATTTTTCATCATATCGATTAGGTTTCAATAAAGGAATTAAAGAATTTTGTTTTGTATTATTTCAAACCTGGACATTTTTAGTTTATTTTCTGCATGATGAAGTATCACATCTTTATGAATTTCCACAACTTGATATATTCAGTCATAGCATTCGTATGATAGCAATTCTACTTTCGTATTTAGTCAGATTGCAAATATTTCTGCTGAAATATCTCCAACTACATGAAATGTAAAATAATTTTGATCGACTCAATCTAACTTGACAAATTTTCCACAGTGTAGTTAGTATGTCTTGATGATCATAAAGTGTTTTGATTATGTTCCATTTCATCAACATTGTGTCAAAGGAATCAATTTGTATAATTTCTGATTTGTGGTTATAATGATATACGATTGAGTTGGTCGATACCAGATAAAAATCGATGATAACGCGTTGAGATAACACTTCAACGCGAAAATTTCACTCACCATTTTACAAAACCGTAACACACGTTTTGTCATGTGATAACTTCTTTATACGTATAGAGGTGTGAGTAGATATTGTACAGTGAAACACGTGTCGCGGTTTTGCAAACTATCGAATGAAAATCAAGCAATACAATGATATTTAAAACAAAATAAATAAACAACAATGATATTGAAACTACTTAATACAGTTTATAATATGATTTTCACTAAAAAGGGTTTTACGAAAACCACGACATGTGTTTCGCTATACCTACAATAGCTTCCTCAAGCGTAAACAGTTCATGCTATACTATTTCGTAATTTCATCAATGTATAACATGAATAGAACCGGGCCAAAGACAGAACCCGGAGGGACACCCATATCAATTTGAGCTTCAGAAGATTTGATGTCCTGAAGTGAGTTGTTGAAGAAGTATTTCAAACTGACAAACTGTGATCGATTTTCAATGAAACACTCAATCCAACTGAGACAAACACCTCTAATATCATAGTTGTATAGCTTCGATATAAGGATATCATGATCAACAAAGTAGAAAACTTGACTCAGGTCATAGAAAATATCATAAGGAATTTCACTTCGGTCGATGTGGTCTAGTAGATCGTTGCAAAAGTGATTAATAGTAGTTGTTGATTTTTATCTTCGAAAAGTGTGCTGGCTGCGAGTTAAAATGTTGAAATTATTCAAAAAGACAATAAGTCTTTCTAAGTAACAATATTCGAAAACTTCTGAGAAGCTGCTGGATATTGTTATAGGCCTATGATTTTATAAATTTTCAGGGCATTTTTTATATATAACAGATATAAGTTTCCCGATTTTGAGATCAGAAGGAAATTTACCAGTTTCGATAGAGAGATTCACCAATAATGTTAAAGGGTCAATCATAATGCTAACAATTCTTTTCAAAGAAATATGGGAACTTCATCAGGGGTAATATTATCAATACGGAGANTATTAAACGATTATTTTAAAAAAAATAATAATGATGTAGATAATGTACTAAAAACTAAAAAATAATTTGGGAGCTCCTAGGTAGCAGTCATCATACCACACTTACCAGCAAACTACGTTGGACGTTGTTCACAGTTGGTCTCTGAGAGAGCAGATGTCTGTCAACTCCAGACACACAAAGTCAAACTGTCTCTAAGGACATGTCGAACGATTTATTGTAAAACTTGGGGTTTGGATCCTAACCAAATCCATTGGATTCATGTGATGATTGTCAGATCAATGATCACTTATGGTGCAATTGCCTGGTGGCCGAAGGGTTTACAGAAAACGGCCCAGGCGAAGCTCTCTGGATTACAGAGACAAGCTTGTCTGACCATCAGTGGTGCCATCAGTACAATACCATCAGCGGCCATGGAGATCCTTCTAGATCTACCCCCTCTCCACATTTTTCTGGAGAGAGAGGCTAGATGGACTGCATAATGACTTGTGCACATTGCCAAATGCACACATCAATGTAATGCAGAGTGCAACATACTGTTGATTGACACTGGAAGTCACAGCATTCTGGAAATGACTTCTGACTTTATGCCTTCAACTGTCAACTACGAACCTCCTTATAAAGTATCGTTCCCAAGTAGAGAGGACTGGATTCTCCAGGAGAAGCAAATATTAAGAGCAGATAGTTGTTGGTTCACATATGGATCAAAAATACCTTCCTGTTCTGGTGCAGGTGTTTTCAGTCGTAGACCCAGGACAGATATATCAACCTGCGACTGTATTTCTAGCGAAACATTGGAATTGGAGATTGAAAGAATCCAGCTCCATACATAAGTCAATAAAAATATTTTCGGACAGTCAAGCGGCGTTGAGAGCTCTTGGCTCCTACCGAGCAACTTCTAAAATGGTAGCAAATTGCCAAAAACGACTCTCCTCGGTAGCAACACTCAACAGATTGTCTCTGGTCTGGGTTCCTAGCTATACTGGCCTGGAAGGCAATGAGACTGCTGACTCCCTTGCAAAAGAGAATGCTGCAAGCAGCTTTATCGGACCAGAACCTGTCTGGCAAAATCCTCCAGGATTGGCTCACTCCAAGGCGTTTATTCACCCTTCGAAGATTGATACCAAACAGTTGTTGGACTACAGTAGGGATGGACTACGATGACTATAACATGCCTTCTCATAGGTCACTGTCATTCAAATCATCATATGCAGAGACTCGGACTGTCGGAAGACAGTGTATTTCGCCTCTGTTTGGAAAATTATGAAACAGCAGAGCACATACTTGGTGCTTTCCCCGCTGGGGACCGAATCAGGTTTTTAGAGTTTGACAGAGCCTTACTCTTACCACCTGAAAGACTATTCACCATACAAACTAAGCGGTTTCGTTAAGAAGCTGGGTTTATTTGGTCAAGTGTGAATAGGTGTGAGCCACAATACACCCTTGCGGCCCGTGGGTTGGGCTAACTATCGGGCGCGTCCCCATGTGGCGGATAGGGAAACGGCCAGGGGACTGGAGGCCCGGTCCGGGAAGCCAATGTGGCCCCAAGAAGGTTAAAGAAGCTGCGCAGCGACTGTAATGCCGCTGCACCTTTTAAAACCCCATCGAAAAACAACTGTTGGAGGAGCTGGACAAGATCATCTACTCCGCCTTTGGCAACAACAACAAACCGCCCACGTTCAAGTCGTGGACATACTCTGGTGAAATCATCAGAGTGGTCTGCGACGACGACGTGACGCAAGAGTGGCTGATGAAAGCCATAATGAACATTAAGTCGTAGGAGGAGGCATCACTTGTGGTCGTCTGTGTGGATAAGCTCCCAAAGCTTACCAAAGCCTCACTCTGGATCCCGAAGGACGTCCATAAGACGACATCCGGTGAAAAAAAGAGGGTGCTGGGTCAGCTGAAGGCGCAGAACCCTGACCTGACGGTAGCAAGATGGTGCACTTTCCATCATGAGGCTAAGATGAACCCATAAGGGCACCTCTTCGTCTTCGGGATCGTCTTCGAATTATATGGCTGTCCTAAAGAAGAAGTCGATGAGGTTAAGCTACACGTTTATCTCACTGACTATTAGGGTAACAAAAAAAGAAACAGAGGGCACCTCTGGAGACTCTAGGTCCTTGGAACTGGAGCCACCCAAAGTGGATATTGACCCCAAGGCCACCATGGATTCCGAAATGGAAGTCGAAGCAATTGAACAGATGACAGTCGATGACCTGACGGGGGAGGCACCCAAAAACAGCGAGGCCACCTTCCCCCTAGTAGGGGAGCAGATGAACCTCTAAAGGTAACTTGAATCCAACAACTGTCTCATGGGCAAGGACGTTGAAAAAAAGATAAAAATCATACAATGCAACCTCCAACAAAAAAAGGCGGCAACAGCAACATTATGTCGCCACCTTGATGTATTGGAAGAGGCAATAGCGTTGATCTAGGAGCCGTGGATAATAAAGACCAAAATTACTGGTTTCAGTAATCAGCAACCTAGGACGGCTATCTGCGTTCCTAGGAAATGCAGAACCTTCCCGATGGCACAATTCAGCACCTAAGACCTCACTGCGGTTAAAGTTGAATGTCCAGTTGGAAAAGGCAAATATATGACGTTGACACTCGCATCGGTGTACCTCCCTTCAGATGCAGCCACCCTACCACTGACCAGAGAAATGGAGGTACTAGTGGATCACTGCCTCAACCAGAGAGGCATCTCATATTGGGTTGCGACTCAAACTCTCACCACTTCAGCTGGGGCAGCAAGGATATCATCGCTCGAGGTGAGTGCCTATATAGATATATAATCAAGAAAGATCTAACAGAAGACTGGCAAATCTCGGACCATATCTCAATGTCAGACCACCGCTGGCTGACCCATTCGGTGAACCAGGATCTCAGAACCACTGTAAAATCCTGTGACCCGAAGAGGACGGATGTAGCTCTCTACAATCGACTCTCAAGAGGAGCTCTGCGGGAAACAGAGGTCCTGACTCCTGGCAACAATGATGAACTGGAAAGGTACACGGTATCTATCCACAACAAAATAGACATTGCCTACAAGGAAACCTGTCCGATGAGGATGGTTTAAACAGATGGCACAACCAACATATCGGCATTCTGACGAGGGAAAATGGCGACAAGCCGCCAACCTCCAGGAGAGTGCTGAGATTCTTATGGAAACTCACTTCCCAGGTTCTGTCTTTCCTGGAACGACGAACTGGGCGGATGTACCAACAACATCCTCACAATACGACTGGCTATTTGCTAGTGCAGTAATTGATGAGGACGAAATAAGACGGGCTATATCGTGCTTTTCCCTCTTCAAGTCACCAGGACCTGACGGTATAAGACCAGCCCTACTTCAGTGGGTACTGGACACTCTTATGCCGCACCTGGTTGGAATATTCGTAGCCTCTCTAGCTCTGAGGTATATTCCCAGTAAGTGGAGAGAAGTAACAGTAGTATTTATACCCAAACCAGGTAGGATGGACTACACTCTACCAAAAGTATTCCGACCGATTAGTCTCACATCACTTTTCTTAAAAACCATGTAGTTGGCAGAATCGAGAGATCATTGGACAATAAAGAATCCACCCTGGGTATATTCATAGGTATCGAGGGAGCGTTCGATAAAATAACCTTTCCAACAATTACCCAGCAACTTCACTCCAGGAATGTACCCCTGGTAGTAAGAGAATGGATAGTCAAGTTGCTCTCTAGTAGAGCAATAAGTATTGATGTAGAAGACATCACAGTGAAAGCACTGGTTATGAGTGGATGTCCACAGGGAGGGGTCTTATCACCCCTTTTCTGGAACATATTTCTGGATACCCTGATCAATCACTTTAATGAAAATGGATTCTACACAATTGCATACGCAGATGACATAGTTATCTTGCAGACCGGCGAATTTGTGAACACACTGTGCGATAGAAACATGGTGTAAGGAACACTCACTGTCGATCAATCCCAAGAAGACTGAGATGATCTTTTTCATCAGAAAAAGAAGTTTAACGGGATTAAAACCTCCCGAAATCTTCAAAAGCAAACTAAACTTCTCTGAAGAGGTAAAATACCTTGGTACTATCCTCGACAGGAAGCTAACATGGAACTCTCATCTACAGAGTAGAGCAAAAAGAGCATACGTGGCTTATGAGCAATGTCGGAGGACAGTGGGACGCGCATGGGGTATTTCACTGCAATAATAACACCTATGTTAACTTATGGAGCCATTGCATGGGGACCGAAAGTTCTACAAGCAACGGCCATCCAAAACTTATATCAAATACAGCGACTGCCTTGTTTAAACATCACAGGAGCCATGAGAACCACACCAACCGCGGTAATGGAATTACAGATCTGTTCCCTCTGGACCTGTTTGTTAAGGAGGTTGTGTAAATAGCCATGGTACGATTGCGCATGGTGGTGTAAACCTCGAAGTAGGAATGGGTCAATTGAGGCTGAGCCTATGGCGGGAAGCGCTTACTGCGCAACCTCTGCTGCAGGCAACCAGTGATGCAATTGAACCCAGGTTTGTGTTCAGTAAACCCTACAAAATACATATAAAACAGAACATTGAATCAGATGCTACAAATGCAATACGCATATATACAGACGTCTCAAAAACCAAAGAGTGGTCAGGATGTGGAATGTACTCCATATCACTAAGCCTTAGGATTAAGTGGGGAATGGGAAGGAATACCAGCGTAGTCCAAACAGAACTGGCTGGTATCTCAATCGCCACAAAATAAATAACCAGGAAAGGAATTTCTGGCAAAAGTATAACAATCTGCACTAACAGCAGACAAGCCCTATTAGCCTTGAACAGACAACGTATGAACTCAAGGCTAGTATTAGAGTGTCACCAAAATAGCCAAAACCTCGTTAGATAATAACATTATCCTGAGGAGGACAAAAGGCACGACGGGAGTAAAGGTAATCGCATTGCCGACTTTTTAGTCAAGGAAGCGGCTGGACTAAGAATTTTAGGACCCAGTGGCACCTACGGCCTGATGACTTCGACAATTGCGGAACTAGTCAAGTGTTACATCCATGCTCAATTTTTAAAGAGATGTGACGAAACCAAAGGATGTAATCTTGCCAGGATCACTTTGGGTGACCCTGGGAAGCTGGCACCGAAGAAATATTTGGCAATGATCAGGAAAAATCTACACCTAACAGTAGGATATCAGACTGGTCACTGTCAACTAAGGAAACACCTCCATAATATGGGGCTAGTGGACACACCTCTATGCAAGATGTGTGAACAGGAAGATGAGACTGTCAGGCATGTCCTGTGCGAGTGCCCGGATTATTTTTTCTATACACGTTCAGAAAATCTAATACAGACATTCTCCATTTAGTATTCATGTCTTTCACCTAACTCCAACTTTCAGAGAAATGCAAGTTTCCATCACTCCTCTTTGAACAGAGAGAAACGCTCTTACACGAGCAAAGATGGCGCTCATTGACAGACATAGTGAAAGAGCCAATGTGAAAGGCAGTAATTTTCCTTGGAAGGGTGCTTGAATGTCTTACGCTCGCTTTGCAAGATGAACTACTTCACAGAGAAAATAGCTATTATGTTACTCCTTTGACGTGTTTCTCTTCACCATACTTGGAGATGGAGGCAGAATTTAAATTGGAATACTGTTATTTTGGAATTGCGACTAATTGTGATGTGGAACTTGATCAAATTATGTTCAAATGCAAACTGAATTATTAAATAAAAAATACAGTGTTTCATAAATCTTATGTATGATAATGGTGGCATTAATGCCAGCGTCAAATTTTGCCACATGAAACATTGTATGTCATGCACATAAGAGTATATACTGCATGCCTATTATTGATTCAAAAACAATTTTTGTCCTCTTTTACACACTAGTTCGCCAAACAAAATGTATTACCACAAGCAAGTATAAACCGTTGCGTGCTACAGGCATAGTATACAGGTGATAAATGCGAAAGTCACTCACTTAACACTCATTCATCTCTGTTTCTCCATACTGGTAAGTCCTAGGAAGCTAAAAGCAACGCAAAAATTTCGATTTGTTATGTTTAAACATAGTTACTGCTCAGAATCATCAAGACAGTGAGTTCGCGCGGCACCCACTTTGAACAGAGCTTTCTCATAGTCAAATGCTCATGCAATATAAAGCCAACACATTCTCTTGATACCTTCACAATATCATCTAACTCTCGCAACTTCACTTTTCGATCAGTCAAAACGATTTTGTGTATTTTTTTATGTTTTCTGGTGTTACTGCATCGTTTGGACTGCCACTGCATTCTGCATCATCGTTTGAAGTCAGTAAACCAAATTTAGTTTTGTTTCATATTTATTTAATTATTTTATTTATTTATTCATTCATACACGATTCTACAGGTTACACCCAACTACAGAACAGGTCAATTCACAAAAAAATACAATTACAATAAGTTATAAGATAAA
>NW_019292741.1:38031-48766 GCF_000500325.1 Leptinotarsa decemlineata
TATATATATATATATATATGTGAATGCAGCAAGCTGTCAAAACCTTTTTACTCTTGAAAATTTCCATGCAAGAATCACGTGGCTTCATGTTAAACATCAATCTAACAATTTGTTTTGTGTGAGAAATATCCTTTTTATTTCGGTAGCATTAACCCCATAACATGATATGAAATGATGGTGTTGAATGTACGAATGCATAATAAACTTGGATAAGAATAGTCTCATGAAGTTCATACCTCAATTGCGAAGTAGGATTTGGAGAACTTTTTGACAACTTTCAATATGCTCAGACCATGAGAGTGACTCATCAATCATTACACCCAGAAACTTGGTAGAGTTATGTGTCTGAAGGAGTTCACTGTCGATCAGATTTTTCTTATTGAAATATATAATTTATGTTTTCTGTGCATTCAGCATCAGTTTATTGGAATGACAATATTTTGTTATTTCACTAATACAGAGTTCAACTAATAGAATCACATCCTCCATAGATGATTCAGCTATACTAAATGTTGTGTCATCAGCAAAACAGAAAACCCACTCCCCCCGGACAGTGGTTACATGAATGAAAAATTCGTCATTATTTGATAAGAAATAACAATTTGGAACATCTTGCAACAATAACAAATAACTGGTTCAATAAATGGAGGCTCCAGCCAAACCCATCTAAGTCTCAGTTCATCATATTTAATCATCGAAATTCCGCAACTTCTCCAACAATCAACGTTTTCCAACATATCTTACATGCAAAATCGACAGTTAATTACCTAGGTGTTACGCTTGATTCCAGACTGAATTTCAACAGCCACGTCGATAACAAAAAAAGAAAGTGATTGCAAGAGCCGCACATTTCACAAGTTTGACAGTCCCGGGAGCAGGTGCAAACATATCAACAGCAAGCCGAATGTATAAACTAATCTGTCGTCCACTTATTGAATATTCGCACTCACTGTTTCTCAATATCAAACAAAGGGCCTTGAAAACAATTTTAGTATCTGAAACAACGGCTATAAGGAAAATAACAAGATTAAGGCATCCCAATAACCCCAAACACAACCCTCCGAACCCTCTGCTGTACCAACTAACTGGTATTGAGGAAAGACTACCGTCACTTACTCAGAAGTTTGCTAGAAAAGACAAAAATGTAGAAGTCTTTAGTTTCAGCTGTTCAGCATGTTTAGTTTTTTGGTGAGACACATAAAAATACAAGTGTTTTGCGTATTCGGAGATTTTCTGCTATCGAAAAAAAAATATATCAAAGAATTTGCATCAAATGTGTGAAATATTGGCAGTGGCATACGGTGATAGTACTTCAAGTGACAGAAGTAATGAAAATATCAGCTGGTAGAGAAATCAAAAAGCATAAAAATTATGGGAATGTTCATTCCGGTGAGGATGTCATAGCAACAAAAACTTTCAATTTTAGAATTCACTTGCTGCTATTAACTTCTCTGATAGATCACACCTAATTGTAACTTCTGGTTTTTTATCTATATTGATCCCTTGTGTTGTTCTGTACTTTTTTATCATAAAGCTTAGCAGATTTATACCTGGCACTCACACTCGAATATCAATGGGAAACAGATTTCATAACAGATTTCTGTATTGTTGTGTAAATATTTTATAGTAGCATGACTCTATAGATAGATAGATAAAATTTATTTGTTCAGGATAAAAATACAGTACCCCTGAGGTCATAGAACATGTCAGTATAAATATAGACATATATCACAATAATATTAGATTAAAAGAGGAAGGAAAGATGTACAGTACATAAACTGCACAAAAATATATGCATACATATAAAAATAATAATACATGTAGATATAGGCTCTTACGAGTACATGATTGTAGTAATAGCAGTCAATAGTATATATACATTTACAAGTTTATCCACTTTCAACATCCGACAATCCATAGCATTACTTTAATTTCAATTTTATTTAATTATCATGACCTCCTGCTCAATTTAACCCTTTCAAGCTTAGTGGTTTCAGCATATAACCACCTTTTCAACAATTTTATTCATAGCGGCTTTGTGGCTTTATGAATATACCACACTTTCTGCCGTAGCACACAAGCACCATCTATTGATGAAAAGTCATACTTTTAGAATCGGAGCTGCAAGTAGTCTGTATAGTCCAGTCATTATAGTAAGTTCACCTCGGAATTCGAGATTACCAGCTGTAAGTCTGTAAATACTTGTATATTGACACCCTAAAAGTTGTCTCAAAACCTACATATGGTAGGGTGTAAGCAACTATTAAATTTCAAGGTCAAAGGTCACAAAAATCGGTTTTTTGCGCTTTTTTGGAAATATNTCTCTACGAACTTTATTTGAGAAATATATCACAATATGTTTCGCTAGCACACTAGCTTTCTCAAGTGATTTTTCAAGCACTTCGATAATTTTCTCACCAGTAGAATCTTTGCCAGTCAGGACCAAGTAAAAACGGCCTTCGTTGACTTCATCCCGAGCAGACAATTTTTATGCTGACGAAATTATTCGACTTGTGTTACGTTGGCAAAAGTGAACTGATTCAAATAACCCTCATTTCGATTAAATTGAATAAGTATTTACCGAGATAGTACAGTTTGAACTAAACTCATAAAAATGGACAAAACTTTAGAAACAACGTAATAATATGTATTTTTTGAGGCGTGTCAATGCAAAAATCATTATATCCTTTCTGGTCAATTTATAATAATAAATAATTTATTATAATAAATCCAATTCCATGGATTTAAAATTTTTGTTCAAAACCGGATACAGCGAGTTTTGCAACGCCACGCCTCATTTTCGCTTTGCTGGAGTTTGACTTTTAATGTTTACAGTAATAAAATTGTATTTTTGTAGGACTATTGAAAAACGTCCGCCTTCAGCTTGACTCGAAAAACTTTATTCTAACAAGTAATGGCGACATTTCTCTCTCGATAAATAATATACTATCAAATACTATATTAGTCATTTCATGTCACTCAAACCTTTTTGTGGTTTTTGTCTTTCACATACACGTTTTCTATTGGCCAGAGTCAATTATCCGCATATTTGATTATCCAGACTAACGTCGGTTCCAAATGATTTGGATAACTGGGGTGGTCTACTGTATTCCGTACTCTCCGCGTAAGATGAAATATTTCACTTAGGTTGAAGTTCCCAAACTTGATGTTTATTCAAACTAAAAGTTGTTTTTTAAATACTTATATTGAGAGTGTACAAATTACTAAAATTAAGACATGACATTTTCATTTGCATACGACGAAAACACATACTGCATAAAACTGATTGTAATAATGATGCCTAAAAATTAGGATAACAGAAAATAGGTGTTTATTGGAAAAACTTTTAACGGTATTTTCTTAATAAAATTGAAAGGGATATTTGTTTAGGAGATTATAATTTTTTAGATTGGTATTGTCTAGATTGGTACTGAAGAAGCAATAAGGCAAGGATCTTATTCAGAAACCTCGGATGTCCGCCATTGATGATCACATTGTTCCATGTGAGTAAAATTTTACCTCTTTCATATATTATATTCTTTAGCGATCTTGTGATATCTGATACCTACATTTCCATAACGAATGTTTGAAGTAGAAAACTGAACAGGAGAAAGTGTTTTTTTTTTGTATAATTCAATGTTCATATAAAATTAGTTGTTTCGAAAGTTTTTTTTTTCTTTGCGTAATTTAAGGTTTACATGATCTAGCTGTTTCAAGAGGGCTTTCTCTTCCAGTTTGTGTCTGAAAGTTACTTCTTTGCATAATTTACACGTCTATGTAGAGTTTATTTTGAAATGAATTGCTTTCTTTTTTTGTTTGAGAGTTTCTCATATTTCTTTGTAAAAAGATGAATTGAAAGGCAAAAACCTTTCTTTCCCAATTTCTTGCTATATACGAGTTTTTACCAATGTAAATTTTCCAAATTTTTGGTAACACTGTTTATACACTTACAAATATATAATTCAACATTTGTTTAATGAATCAGCACTGCCCCAAAATATCAGACCATATGCTAATAAGAATTTAATAACTCCGTTTTCGATTCACACGTTCAAAGGTTTTGTTATTGGTTTTTGTCAATTACCGGGAATCACTGTTCACATCATGGTAAAACAAATCTCTTGAGAAAAAATTTTTGTTAAATTTACTGACAGTAGTCAGTGACATCAACGTACACGTTATTTAGATTTGTTTTTCTGAACATAGCAAAAGTTTTCGAAGAAAATATTGAAATTATAAATTACTAGATGGGCTAAAAACTTCATAGGCTAACACACAGATGGCGATACTAGTATTGAATCCATACGATATTTAGTTGACCCCAACCACCAAAATACACGTATATGAATTTTGGAGCTCTCAGACTTTTACTTTTTTATTTATTCATTTAACGGGTAGTCCTAATTACAATTTGTTATAAAAAAATTATTTGTAAAATCTTAACTAAATTAAAGATAATAAATACATAATACAATATAAAACGCAATACAATAATATAGTGATAAAATCACAGTACAATTTTGTCATGGAGAAAAAAAAAGTTTGTAAAATCTTAAACTGAACTAAAGATAATAAATACATAGCACAATAATAATATAAAACAAAATACAATATGATAGTAAATTCACAGTACAATACAATAGTGGTACGATATCTACTATATAAAAATGGATGTTTGTTGGTAAGTGATAAACTTACATTTTTCTGTAACTCGCCACTAGATGGGCTGCAGAGCAATTTTTTTGAAAGAACTGTTCTATACACAGACCATATACTCTAGACGGTTCACAGAGACGGAAAAAAGCGCCATCTGAAGATTTGTATCAGTACCATTGTGACGGACGCGGGATATTCAAATGTTGTATATAGTTGGAATATTCATTTTATTCAAATGTTTTTTGGAAATTTCAGCGTATTGTTTACAGTCTCAAACTACATTTATATATTGAGTGTTGTGTGGACTTTGAACAATACGCAGAAATTTCCAAAAACAATGTCAAAATTATAGTTAGAACAAATTCTTAACCACTTCTTTATGTTGCAAGGCAATAAGGTTTTGAAAAATCAGCTGAATTATTATAGATTTTTTATTCAGAACATTTCAACATTAAACATTTTGTGTGATTATATGTTCAGGTTGCTTAGAAATCTTTTTCTTTATTCTGTTCAAACGAATTTTATTGGCTTGTAATTTAATTACATTTTTACATGTATACGGTTTCGATTTTCCCTGTATAATTTGATTTACACGCTTGCACCAATTATGTGTTGTCGTGGTGAATTATATTATTTTTATGTTCCTCTTTGTTGCAAGATAAGAATTCAAAGCTAGCCTTGCCTCTTACTGTATTTTCAATTATATGAATTGAATGTTTGGAGTATGGTTGTTTATCTAAACAATATTTTATCACTTTGACAATATCACAAAAAGAAGTGAGAAATGATAACGTTGGGTAACACAATCTTCTAGTGAAAGATCCACCATAAACTCTAAACGAAATTAACAAGTTTTGGTGTGAATGATAATTCATTGAGAACATACATTTCAACATATGTCTATATGTTTATATTCATTACCTTCAATACTGTGAGAAGATTCGTTCAATTCTGGAATCTCAATGACTAACTCATTAAATTGAGTACTTTCTTGAGCAGTACTATTTGAAGACTTAGATGTTGATGGAGTACCATATACATCATTTGGGCCTGTTGAACCTATAAAAAAATCTGTTTCATTTAAGTTCCAATTAAAATTTTTACTCACCAGGAAGATTTAGAGTTGGAACAGCGTTTCCAAATAACTTGCGAGTCCAAGCAGAAATGTATTTTGCCTCAAAATGACTATCACACAGCCTTCTAGAACCGTAAACTTCTTTTGGGTCCATTTCCATCAGTTCAAAGTTATTAATTACCAGTATCCATTTCTTGAACCTATATTTATATCTTTATCTGGATTAGGTAACGCATGTCTTGTACTAGATATACTTCTGCAATGAGGAACGCAACATTTGTTGTGGTAAACCATTGTAAAACAATCAAAATAACGAAATAAATAATCACTAGGATACACAGTCAAATAACACCACAGACCAACAACACACGAGTGACATGACCATCTTCTTCTTATTTTTGACATACATAACAAACCACAAGAATATATGTGGGTCCGTGACATAAAACCAAAGAACAAATTTACAGTGCCATCTTAAGATTTGTATCGGTACTAAAAAAGGGATTCAAGGTGAAGTAACCTACGTGAACCGTCTAGGGTATATGGTCTGTGTTTCACTGGTTTCTTGGGACTAAAGGCATTTCTAAACGGGCAACATTTTTACTGTAATATGTTCGCAGTAATATTCACAACTATAGCCAATCTATTATGACAACATTGGTAGCAGAATATGGTTCGGCAATATATATTTCGACAATAATTACCTGCAACAGTGTGACACATGTAATCAAAAATAGTTTGTTTCGTAGATGAGCTACATAACCGGGCAACAATGTCTGACGACGAAATGATTATTTTCGCGGCGGCTTATATTGTTTTAAAAGAAGACGATTCGACCTTACTTCAATAGGCGTGAAACTTTAGATAACTTGAGTCTAGAAATAAGTCTTGATAATAAGTTATTTAAAAACTTTTCAAGAATGTCAAAGAGTGACTATGAGAGTTTTTTTTAAACAAAATTGGCCAAAAATAAAGAGAAATGATACAAACATGAGAAAAGCAATACCTGTTTACACAAAATTGGCGATAACTCTACGATTTTTAGCGACTGGTGATTCATATAAAAGCTTGATGTATTTGTTCAGTGTCACATTCATCGATTTCTGTTATTGTTTCAGAAGTTTGTGCAGCTTTAATAGAAGGATTAAAAGAATACATGAAGGTAAGTCAACATTGATTTATTAAGTAATAATAATGGTAAGTAAGCAGTAACAATAATATAGTAAGTGATTGGTAAGAATTTAAACAAAGAATCATTCATCACATTGGGGGATAGTAACCAACACAAGTGTCTCATAAGCAGAATTTGCAGTAAGCACAGTTGGACCTGGAGAGGCATAGTGTTCACACTGAGGGCTGATAATGGGTTGGAAAGTATTTTGCGTTGCCTGGGAGTTTGAATGGGACATGTCTAAATATTGGCTTTGTGAAGTTCTAGCTCCGCTCCTGCTATCGTTGTTAGGACTTTGCAACGGTGTACTGGTAGATGAACATTGTTTTTTATACATTCTCATGTCAGAGTCAAACATAATTTGCATTATTTTTAGTTCTGCCTGAGCACATGTGTGAGCATCATATTTGCTTAACTTGTTTGCTATATGCTCTCCAAAACCACTATATTCATTTCCCCTCTATTCACCAACATCATATATAATCTGTTGAGCCCTTCCCAAAATTGAATCTGCAGTCTTAGTGCTCTTAAAGACACATGCTTTTGTAGTGGGATGTGAGGATAGCAGAGAGTCCGATGTTTCTGAATCAACATATTCTTCTTGGTCAGCACTGTTGTCAGTGTCTGGGATTTCAGTCACCTGAAAATGCAAGAAATGCTAAATAATATAAAGGAAAAATTATCTAATTAAATTTCTTTATTAGATACAGAATTTAGATGAAATGACCTACTCAGTGCTGAAAACTAAGTTAGAAAAAAATAATTGAAAGGTTGCAGCAGGTTGATTTTTACTCAAAAAATTAGGTTCCTGAATTGGTGCAAAGTTTAATAATTTTTTGTTTTCAGATGCTCTCAAAAGTGACAGAGTGGAAACAAGTCGCGAAAGATTTTGAGGATCATTGGAATATTCCTCACTGTTTGGGTTCAATGGATGGCAAGCATATTGCAATTACTTGTCTACCGAACAGTGGTAGTCAATATTTTAATTATAAACAGTATTTTAGCATAGTGCTATTTGCTGTAACAGATGCACGTTACAAATTTTTTGTATGTACATGCTGGAGTTCAAGGAAAAATATCCGATGGGGGAGTTTTTAGGCATACAGCTTTTGGGAAAGCACTCCTAAGCCAAAATCTTAACATACCGCCTCCTGAATCCCTCCCTGGTCGAGTAATGTTAACACCATAAGTTTTCCTGGCAGATGATGCATTTCCTTTAACCGAGAATATTTGTAAGCCCTATACTATAGATTTGAACATAGGGTCTCCTAAACGTGTATGTAACTACAGGATATCCAGGGCACGCCAAATTGTGGAACACTCTTTTGGTATCTTGGCTTCAGTTTTCGTATATTACACACAACTATTAATGTTGACTTGAAACACGTACAAAGTATAGTTCTAGCTTGTGCATATTTGCATAATTTTCTGCGACGAAACACAACAGCACAAGCTCTGTATTCACCACCTGGGTGCTTTGATTGTGAAGACATAGACGTTGGAACAGTAACACCAGGTTCGTGGAGATTGGATGAACAACACTTAGCAGATTTAAGAAAACTGGGGAGAAATGCAACCACAAGAGCAAAAGCAATGAGAGACGAGTTTATGAATTATTTTATGACAGAGCAGGGTCGAGTGGCATGGCAAGATAAATATTCAGCACAAAGAACTTGATATCACTGTACCATATAAAAATATCCTTTGACAAAAAAATACATCAGCTCTTTTACATTCTATTTGTGTAGTACGTTTCATTATAATGTCTGTTTACGTTTTCAATAATTACGTTTACGAAAAGTCCATTTTAGAACAGAACATGAATCCAGTTATCTTTTTATTTAAGAGAAGCGAAATATTTTTTGCTCCGTGGGTAGTGGGTACCTACGCTATCAGTCATTAATACAATAATAAAGATACTCACCTGTGTTGCATTTTCACTGTCCAATCCGGTATTCGGGCTATCTTGAGTAAGAATAAACGATATCGCGTCGAAAGCAAACCATTTCACTACTTTACCGCCGGCACAACCGCTTATATCTTCTTTTTCTCCCCATTCTTTGCGTAAGTTATCAAGCTTCTGAATTTTTTGTAAGCCTCATCACTGGTTATACCAAAATTTTCGGAAATAACAGCCCATCCATATTTTTTAGCAATTCTATCTTTATATATTGTGGTTTCCACATTCCACAACTCAGTGTGTAAATGTAACTCATTGATAAAATCAATAATCTTTTCATTAGACCACGTATTAGTCATTTTATTAATTAATATAACCTCCGAAATACCACCAAAACTACCTAAACAATGTAATATTGCAGAGTATTTTCGTTCGCCAACTTCGCTGCAACACACATAAATACATGCGGCAAACATATGTAGCTATATGGCCGGGCCATACTAAAAATATTACGTAATATTGCATAGTCTGGCTGTTATTGCTGGTAATGTTGCCGGCCACTCTGTTGCAGCCACATTTAGAAAGTTTAGAAACGCCTTAACAACAAATGCTTTTTATGTTGATTATATACTCACTTTCAGAATTCACTTGCTGCTATTAACTTCTCTGATAGATCACACTTAATTGTAACTTCTGGTTTTTCATCTATATTGATCTCTTGTGTTGTTCTATACTTTTTTTATCAGCAGATTTACACCTGGCACACACACTCGAATATCAATGGGAAACAGACTTTCAACAGGTTTCTGTATTGTTGTGAAAATATTTTATCAATCAATCAAATATACTTTATTGTCTGAAGAACTACATCTTGTAGACAAAGTCATAAATAATATGTAAGATACAAAATCTACATAAAAAAAACATACACAACAAAATACAATGAACATAAGCTAAAAATGTGAAATACACTGAGATATTCAGCTGGAAATAACAAGACCTAGAAATAAAAGTTAAGATTCAAGTGAATTGTCAAGATACTCCTGAACTGAATAATAGGCCCTATCAACAAGTAGCATTTTAACTGCCTTTTTGAATTTGTTAAGCACTGTAATTTCTTTAATTCAGGCTGGTAAGTGGTTAAACAGTTTGATCCCGTTGAATATAATTGAATCCCTAACAAGGGAGCTCGCAGGAATAAGCAGATCTATGTTACTATTGTGGCTACGAGTATTATATGAGGAAGGGGGAGATGCACAAGAATAATTTTTTTTATCAAGCAAAATGATTCCAAGATAAACAAGGCAGCTACTGTTAAATCTTTTTTGGAGTTTAGATGCTTTCATGACATGGACTGAGTTCTCCCAGAAGGGCAATCGGTAAGTCAAGATAGACTGAATAAGTCTCGAGTACGTTAGTTTTAGCACATTTGGTGAGGAAGTTCACCATAACTACTATATTAAAGAAACACATGCTGATCGGTTTTGTTATATTTTCTATACGTTCAGTTGTGAGAATTAAAACATCCTATGTGACATGTAATTCTTGCGGTTTCCCCTCAATTATTATTCAATGGATAAAATGTCGATTCTGTATCACTGCCTGATTTGATTTAAATTAGTTCTTCTCTGTTCGAGAATATAATTACTCTCACCGAGTTAGCATCATAAAGATATGCTCGTCATTTATAGTAAAATAAATAAATCATATTACTGTTTAAAAATCGCTAGCTTAATTTTTAGTAAACCCTCAGTAGATTTTATAATGGAGAAAAGGAACGTCTATAAAATTTTACATAGTTTATAGTTTACTTGAGATATAACAAAAACATTTCATTTCGTATTACGATTTATTATGACCCTATATATGCCTGGAATATGAAACGTGTCTTCCAATCTTTGCTGGAATCGGCATATTCACAATGTTTATTTAT
>NW_019292742.1:0-37642 GCF_000500325.1 Leptinotarsa decemlineata
ATGTTGATAATATTACTATTTTAAAAACCATTAGACATAATAGATACATATTTGCAATGTTTTTAATTTGTTGTAAATATGTAACTAATATGTCTGATGTGAGTGAGTACCTAATTTAATTAAGAACTCATTATTTCTTGTGAAATCGAAAATAATAATCGTATGAATTTTGTGGAAAGCTATGTTTATGAAAATTCATTGTTATGGAGCCCTGAAAAAGAATTCAATTGAATTCGAAACGTCGGCAAGAAAACAATTGTTTTTTTTTAAGAAAAAATTGATCATGTTACCCAATCAAGCTTTCTTCAGAAAAATGATTGGATCACTAAACTAGTTAACGTAATAAATTGTGTTCATAACAGAGCAAAAACGATCTGCAATTCAACTGTCAATTTTAATAAACCGAATGACTACCAACAACATAACATATTCAATAACCACCAACTCAAAAATTACCAACTCAACAACCACCGACACCTTTCACAACTAACGTTTACCTTACATTCCATACCAGGACTATCTGAGAAGATAAGACGAATTGGAAAAAGATATGATGGTAAAACTTCTTACAAAACAAGAACAAAAATACTGCAATCTATACTCACACATACAAAACCCAACAACACAAAAGAAAAAACAGAAAATTTCATTTATGAGATATTTTGTTTTTGTGGTAAAAGATACATTAGTGAAACTTCGAGACCATCGAAAGTGCGTGAGAATGAACATCGAGGAATAGACAATTAGAAGGTGCAAAATTGGCCAAATCCATTTTGAAATTAGACGGTGATCATCGATTTTAATGGAACAAGATAAGAGTGATTGCCAATAAACCCCACTTAAACAGACGTAGCTCAGAGAATCCGCGTGTATTCTTATACTTGGAGAAAAATGTATTTCGAACAGCTCCTTACAAAAGAATCGTACTTGGCTTCCTGTCTTGAAAAAAAGTTTGGATAGTGGCAAAATAACAAGACCAATATCAGAGAACATCTCTTCTATTACATGGAATGCTTCAGAAGTCAATCAACTCCTTTGACATCTGTCGCGGAAATTCTAAAGACGGAGATTTTAGCCTACGAAACTTCAAGATGAGTATCTGTGTTGTTTCTTTTTGTTTTGTTTCAAACGACCAACACTTGTTTGAACTTTCACAACCGGATGTAACTTTATCAAAGCTATTTTCTGACCTTGTTGGCTGTGGTCTACATATTCCTATGTCTGAGGTTTCATATACAACTACATTACAGGCAGTTCTCCTTTGACATATGTCGCGGAAATTCTAAACGTAGGCTAAAACGGAGATTTTAGCCTACGAAACTTCAAGATGAGTATCTGTGTTGTTTCTTTTTGTTTTGTTTTTTTTTTGAAAGGCAAAATTATTGATTACGACAAGTTACTGATTAAATAGAACACTTTCCTTTGTGGAAAATACTTTGAATTTACTCAGTAACTTATCGGGATGAACTAATGAGTTTGTCCTTTCTGCACATCCATTACAATTTTATTTTTCAAATTGTAGAAGGTCGATAAAAACTCTCGATTATTCATTCTTCGACATGAACAGCGTATTCATGAAGAGCATTATTGAACAATAAATACATTTTCTCTCAATGGTTAAGTATTATCGCTTCAAATGACATTTTTTCTATATGTATTTGGTTAGGATTGGTGTACACCGTTTTGTGCACGGTTACAAGAAGGTGAAATTTCGACAGTGGAATCATTTTGACGAAACTAAATGTAACTGGAATAATGTGACGTTTCCAAGAAACTGATTGGATTGGATTAGACGAATATCAACTGGAAAATTCAATTGTTCCTCTTTTGTGACCATTTTGATTCTACAAAGTTCTAGTTTCTATGTTGTCGTAAAGACCGAAGATTTTTCCTAAAATCCCCAATGATGCAGGTAAGAAAGGAGCTTTTAATGAGCATAAAATACATTTTCATCCTCCATCCTACAGAATTGGTTTGAAAAATCACCACCAAATAAAAGCTGAGGAAGAGAAGATTCTTTTGTTTATAAACCGAGACCGCCTGTTTCAAACGACCAACACTTATTTGAACTTTCACAACCGGATGTAACTTTATCAAAGCTATTTTCTGACCTTGTTGGCTGTGGTCTGCATGTTTCTATGTCTGAGGTTTCATATACAACTACATTACAGGCAGTTCTTTGTTAATTTTTGGACTCTAGATGTGAAAATGATAGTATAAATTTCCAAATTTGCTTTCCCTCTAAATTGGGGCATCGTTTAAAATGTGGCAACATAGCGGCTCTGCCCAGTATTCGAATCTGCTTTCGCTGTATATGAGACTTGTAACGCCGCTTTTCGATCTTCCCATACTCGAAGTTTCCAGAAAATACCAGAAATACGAAACCATTTAATCGATGACATAGTTCGAGACCTCCACTTGTCCAAAATATTTCGGAACCGTAACCATGAGCTATCCTCGTTTTTTCATTATGCAGGATAAAATATGTGTTAGTGTGATGGAAAAATTAAAATTTGCACATAATCCGGACGAATGGCGTTCATTTATAGGTTCGTCTAAAACAAGTTAGTTATAAAGCCGTTCTGCTCCATAATGGTAACAAAAGACTCTCTATTCCTCTTGCACATTCAGTTGCCATGAAGGAAACACACGAAAGTATGTTACTTATTATAAATGCAATAAGTTATAATACGTACAATGTATACGTACAATATGTCGTGACTTAAAATTCATAGGACTATTACTAGGTCTTCAGGGCGGATTTACGAAGTTTTGCTGTTTTCTTTGCCTTTGTAACAGTAGGGCAGTAGGCCATTATCAAGCAGAAGAATGGCCTCAGACAGAGAAATATATTCCAGGTCAAGCTAACGTGAAAAATATACCTCTTGTTAATCCCAAAAACGTTTTGTTACCTCCATTACACATTGAACTGGGGTTAATGAAAAATTTTGTAAAAGCATTAGATGAAGAAGGTGATGCGTTTAAATATATTAAACACGTTTTTCCAAAATTAAGTGATGCAAAGCTCAAATTCAGAAAACAGTTTGACCAAAAGGCAGATGGGATGCAGAATGCAGCAATGATGTGGGATTTTTGTTGGTTCCTTATGAGGTAAAACGTTGAAACATATAAACGAAAGTCAAAATGTGCAAAAAGGTTATGCCCAAAAAAATTCATTTCAATGTTTTTTAATGTGTATTGTAAATAAAGTCAGGTATCCTCAAAATATATTATATTTTTTGTTTTAATGTTATATTTTCCTATAATATGTGAAAATGTTTGTATAAAATAAAAATAACCATAACTTGAAATTTTTACGTGATGGAAAATTTTTGATGAAGTCGCAGTCAGGATGCTTCAAACTCTCATGTATAGTCATTATGATATAAGTCGTAATTTTTTTTCTTATTTGTTGACTAGTGTAATTATCCACATAAACGACAATCACTATAGGTAGATAATTACCAAGTTCTTTTGGACTGAATTGAATGATCTAGACAACAATATGTGGTTTCAACAGGACGTCGCTACTTGCCACACAGCTCATGCCACACTGGATGTTCTACACGAGCGATTTTAGGACATTGTCATCTCACGTGGAGGTGATGTGAACTGCCATCGAGATCGTGCGATTTGAGTCCGTTAGATTTTTTTTTTGTGGGGGTTACTTATGTATGCTAATATACCACAAACCACAGTAGTCCCCAAAGCCAAGATATCCCAACGGTCAAATTCAGCCTGAATTTTGTGGCAGAGTCATTGAAAATTGGACGTTTCAGATGCGCTCCACCCAGAGAAGCCGTGACGTGCATTCGAACGTCTTCCAAACGATTTACACTTTGTTTTGTTTAAATTTGAAGGTAAGAATGAAATGAAAGACCCTATACTTCTTTTGAAATAATACAAACAATGTATCATTAAAATCACTCGCCAAAAGGAACATGGCCTGGAAAATTGAAATAATTCTCCAATTACCACTGAATTGGTTCAATAAAAAAAACTTCGAATATTCCTTTTTGTTTCGCGAAACTTGCACAATATTATGGAGTGGCAGTGGGTATATTTATTCGTTAAGAAACAGCAAATGATGTAATCGATACAACTTTTGCAATCAGCTGATTGCCTTTAGCAAATATGTATTTCATGTACATTACATCTTACGCTGATACGCGCTCATTATGAAATGTTATTCTACTCATATTATAGGCTAAACATACTTCAACCATGATTGATTAGTTTACTTTATTACTATGAATGAATTTCATAGTACGGAAAGATTAAGATCTTCATACATGTAATGTACAATAATATTCACCTCGGTTTGAGTTCTCAAGTTGTGGATAAAAGCGTGTCTAGATAAGTAATTTGAAATCAACTACTAGAAGAAAAGTTTTTGCTTTTTCTACTTCTCCATCTTCAAACAGAAAAATGTGAAAAGGAAATGTGGAAAGAAAAAAAGCAATCAATTTCGAATTGAACTCTGTACAAAGATGTGTAGTTCATGTAAAGAAGTAACTTTCTTGCACAAACTAAAAGAAAACCTCTTGAAACGACTACTTTCATATAAAAATTGAATTACAGGAAAGGATAAATACTTCTGAAACAACTACTTCTATATATGAATATTCAATTATACGAAAAATACTTTTTTCTATTCATTGAATTAAATAAGATAGCATTCATAGGATTGCTACAAAATATCATATATGAAAGATGTAAAATTTGACTTACGTAGAACACTGTTATTTTATTTATTGTTTTTTGGTTTATTACCATTCACAATCTGAAAAAATAAAAGCTGGATCAATAGAGAATCTGCTGGAGTGTAGTAAACGGCAAACTGAAATGTTCACTTCAAAAAGTTACTGCGTAATATAAACTACTTAAAATCAGTCAGTAACTTGTCGTATCCATGAATTTTGCCTACAAATTGAAAAGATCTATTGAAAAAATTGATTATTGATACAGCTTGTCAAATGTAGGAAGATACTTGATAATTCTCTCTTTCCCTCTTACTCTCATAGTCTTCTAAGAAACGCATATCTAGTGGAAGGGGCCATAACACAGTTCAGAAAGCTCTTTCTACATTCAACAAGCTGTAGCTTTCTTAAGTGATTGACGTTTCGAGAAAAAAACCTTTTGCGTTTTCGAACCCTAATGCTAGCACAAGTTACGTTAATCCTGTCTCTTTGTTCCCGTATTGTGTCAGTTTGAGTAATATAAACCTTCGATTCGATATGTTTCCAAAATAAAAGAGAGGAAACAAATCCGCTGAACGGAAGGCCTTACCAACGGATCGCGCTTGCTTGGCTATATCTTATCCAACCAACCCCTAATAGGCCTAAAAGAGTGGTGGCGCACCATCTCGTTGGAAAACAACTATATTTTCAATTCGCCGATGACACGGCTCTCCTCTCATTTTCCATGAGTCAGGAGCTCGGGATCGTCTACATGCAAGATGCATTTGACGACCTCGAGCGCTGGTACTTCGAATGGAAGATCCGAGTGAACCCGGAAAAGACTCAGGCGATAACTATGGAAAGAACGTTATCTTCTCCGGCCAGAAAAGTGAGAATATCTGAAAGGGAGATCGGCTGGCAAGCGCGGGTAAAGTACCTCGGTCTTCTAATAAATCGTAGGCTCACCTGGAACCTGAACATTATTTACGTTAAATCAAGGATTGAGGGCAGGAGAGCTAGTCTGTATCCTCTGATCAACAGAAGATCTAAAATGAGCCTTAAAAACAAAATTACTGTATACAATACGATGTTCAAGCCTGTCATCATGTATGCTTCAGGCGTCTGCGGACAAGCGGCTCCGTCTAACATCTCCATCCTAGAGAGATTTCATAATAAGATGACACGGATTATTGTGAATGCTCCGTGGTTCGTGCGGAATGAACCCATCCGCAGAGATTTGCTGCTGCCTTCTATCAAACAGTTCATACAGTCGTGGAATCGGCGAGTTTTTGAATTCGCAGAAACTCACGAAAAGCAGTTAGTTAGGGAAGCTTTATACTGTAGACGACCCCTCCCGATATAGAAGGCCCCGAAACTCTGTCGAATGAGGCCCTCATGTCCTTCGTTAATGGGTGAACAATTTTCCATCCAACCCACCCCAGCCAGCTAGGGGTACACCGTGAAGAACGGTACTGATGTCTGAGGACTTTCATACCGCCACCACCTCTTATTCATGAACAGATTTGTCCTTCTGACAAGAATCAGCTGCAAGGGTAAGGGAGCTAGGCTCCAACTTGATTGAACTGAAGATGACTTTCCACTATATTTCCAAATATCTTGGTTGTTGGCCACAATGTCTTGATTCCGTGGGTGAATGAGGACTTGTTGAATTTCCTAATATAAATCTTCATTCTGATTTTCCTCTACATATAAGGGACCAACAATATGATTTTCCAATATTCATGCTCTGGCATTCATTTTCTCAGCTCTGTATGAACTTTATAAAAAATATGTGGATATACGTCCGATCAATATTGCACATTTCGAGGGTTGGCAATTTCGTTTGAGAAAAAAGTGCTTATAGGGGTGAAACCTATACCTTCTGAGGAATTTCTAGGTGTAGGATTTCTCCTACAACTATTCAGTTTAGATACATTTCATTTCTTTATTGATTTTTATTTTTGTATTATAAATTTTTGTTGGAAAATTAACTTTTCATAACTGTGTTATCGAGCAGTCGTCCAAAATATCCATCTGCTTGGGTTTTTTATGGTAATTCTTTTATTTTGATTTTTACTTATCATTTTCGTATTTCATCATCACATATCATTGAAATGCTCTCTTCTCTCGAAAAGAAAGTTCATTGCCGAAAAAAGAATGAATATTCAGAACGACAAACACCACTTAGGATGTTTCGAGTAGGTACTTATCGTTAACACTATTATCGATTTAGACAAAGAATTCGGGCCCTCGCCACGAGGTTACACTGTTATTTTTTGTTTGTCCTTTTTTTGTTTGTGTCATTAATAAATGTTATTATTTGTAAACGCTGTATCCGTCTGATTAATAATTCACCTATCACCAGTCCCGACAACTGCCAGTCTCAAATTTTACCAACATTGTAGGTTGATGGTCTGACACCTATTAGAAAAAAACTACTTCCCTTGCTAATACCACGAAGGGCGTTGGATTATATCCGACAGGTTTCAGTGCAGGATTCTTCACTGAAGTTATTCCTGCATATGCTGTTGGTGATACAACTGCCGCAACTGATAAGTGTCAGTACAAGTATGCCCACTCAATTTGTGAAATATATGTTTCCAGCACCTCTAGCTCTAGCTACATTTGCAATTGCTTGAATTATTTCAACCATTTCCCTGAGATAGTTTCGACAGATTGAATCATCAGGAAATTTCGCATTGAACACCCTTTTTGTCTCATGAAAATTTGGACAGAAGCGATCCTGAAGAGAAGATTGCATCTGTTTTCCCTAGTTCTGACACAACCCATTTTTGAAAATTTAAACGATATGAAATGAAGCGAATTGTCAGCTGTCAAGCTGACATAATAGTAAGTTTATCTCTCTATTACTAGGGTAACATAATGTGAATTCTTATTTAGAGATTCGACCATAAACTATCGTAAATCGGATTGAAAACATAAATGTGCTTTTTTGTCGAATACTTTGATTCAATTTCTAAATACGATAAATGTGAATTCTTATTTAGAGAATCGACCATAAAATATCGTAAATCGGATTGAAAACATAAATGCGCTTTTTTGTCGAATACTTTGATTCAGTTTCTAAATACGATAAATTTCCGTGAATAATTTGTTTCTCTCACACATTACAAACTTTGTGTAACCTGTGGTAACTAGTTTTACAATTCTCTTTTGGTTTTTAACAAAAAGTACTAAAAATGAAATGAAATATTTTTCCGCGTTCAAAAGTTTACATTAGCAGTGTATACAGGGTGTAACTGAATAAGTGTAAAACATTCAAAGAGGTGATTCCTCATCGAAAAATGTATAAGATCTTTCATATAAAGAAACTTCATTGGAGCATCCCTTGTTAAGATACAGCCAGTTCGCATAAATGCGAACTGGATTTATTATTATTTTGTAGTTATTACCTGCATTGAACGACTAAAGGGTAATAAACAAAACTAGTTTATTAATAACAAAACAAACAACATGTAGAAATCATAGTAAATTTTCAATATGTCTACCTTCAGACATTACACATGCGTCTAGACGTCGGTACATCGAGCCACGTATTCGCTCAAATATTCCCGGTGTCTCTCTGATTACCCTGTATGCATCGATGATGCGGTTTCTTAAGTACTCTACATCGCGAACAGGAGTACGATAAACCAAATGCTGTAAATGGCCCCAAATAGAGAAATCGAGAGGATTGAGATCCGGGGATCGAGCAGGCCAGTTCTGTGGTCCTCCTCGACCTATCCACTGATTTGCATATGTTTCAGTTGAATGCTGACGTGCTACTTGACGCTCAAAGGAACTTCCTCCAGCAGTACTGGATGCACTTCTCTCAAAAATTGAACGTATACCTCACCTTCTAATCGAGGAGGTAGAAAATGAGGCCCAATTAAATCATCCCCAATAATTTCGAGTCACACGTTAAGAGAAAACTGTTCTTGATGGTTAGTTTCGACAATAGCGTGAGGGTTTTCATCAGCCCATATATGGTAATTATGAATATTAATAATCTTGTCCCGAGAAAAACTACATTCGTCTGTGAATTCAATCGTCTTCAGAAAGTCACAATTTCCAGCATCCAATTGCAAAATTCAAGACGGTTTGGAAAGTCTCGCGGTAACAGTGCCTGTACTCGTTGCAGATGGTATGAGAGTTGTTCCTTTAAAATTCGAAATACCGTCTTATGATCAACATTTAGCTGGAAAGCAATCTTTCTAGTGCTGGTAGTAGGTTGTTCTTCAATCAAATTAAGTACTGTTTCCTCAAGCTGTGGTGTTCTTACTTGTCGATGGCGACCACAATCCTGCGTTCTTTTGTCGAATGAACCATATTCTCGTAATCGTTGATGAAGTCGAGCAAATATTATATGTGAAGGATGCTGCCGTCGAGGATACATTTCAGCATATCTTCTAGAAGCTTCTAACCCATTCTCCTGCGACAGACCGTTAACGTAATGCATATCAGCCATTTCCTCATTTGTGTATGCCATTTTAATAACAAGTGAATTATTAAAGTAACAAATTAAGAACAGAACAACAACACACAATTAGTATTAATTCAATTTCGAAAATTTACAAACTGACAGCGTCATACCAATTTAATTGTCACTATCGCTAATAGCGACCTACTAGATAGATTAGTTTCGTATTTTGGCATTTATGACGATATATCTCTGTAGTTGTTGGTAAAATAATTTTTTTGCTGCGAACTGGTTTATTTTGGGCAAAAAACATTTTTTGTTCAGAGAACTTTTTTGTTTCGAATGAAACAGGCTATCGGAAATACATTCTTAAATGGTGAACAAATAATAAGACAGAAAGTTACATCGGAAATAAATTTTTGGGGTTGCGTTTCCACCCCTTACAAAACGTCAGGTTACTTTCAATATTGTAACTTTTTTAGTGCTTGTGAAAAAAATTTTTATACAAATTTTATGTACCCCCTTTAAGGGACTGTATCTTAACAAGGGATGCTCCAATTAAATTTCTTTATATGAAAGATCCTATCTTTTTTTCGATGAGGAATCACCTCCTTGAATGTTTTACACTTATTCAGTTACACCCTGTATATCGACTCTACTCAATTATATACAATTGTTATTTAATTTACATTTTTTACATTTTTTTATCCATGTTATCATTCGAAATACTGATAAATATCTTTTATTATCTTTTTCATTATTCAAGAGCAACTGGATTCCATTGTAATTTAACGAGAGAGATATTATCAAAATCAATTAATGCCTCGCTGATTAATACTACATCTTTATAAAAATGTACTTTCAAATGGAAACAGAAGTATCATCCATCAGAATTACAAAAAATAAATGAAAATTATGTTTTACAATCGATTCGTACCATCAGTACAATCTCATAGAAAACGATACTGCCTTCTTGGCTGTAACAAGTGACAAATTCTTTCTAAAAGGGTATATTGCAAGAGGATCCATCAAAACGTCGAAAAGGCCTTTAGTCATACTACTTGGAAATTATATACTACCATTCACGCCCTCAAAACAAATTCCTTGGAAAAACGCGTTGATCTTTTGGAGAAATACTACGAAAAACTTCATTATATAATTTTTTACCAAAATTCACCTCTCATTTCCTCTTCAACTGAAAAATTTCAAGTGTAATTGTTTTGACGCCAAGCCATGAAATTGGAGAATTTGACACTCAAAAGTGGAACCTATTTCAAGGTAGTATTTGCGGGCAGAAACCTGGTTACCTTGAAAATAATCGATCAATGTTCACGAGACAAATTAAAAAAGATTGATCAACTTTCCTATAAGCATCCTAGCGGGTTTACTATTGTTGCAGAATATGTTGATGTACCACCATATACTCATGAACTTGAAAAATAATACCATTGGAGACGAAGATTACTCTGAATAACAAGCGCGGCATTGAAGTGAATGTTTTGAATGTGGTTGCTAAGAGACTAAAAATGGAATAGTTAAGTATCTTCGGTCCAAAGACCTGAGGTATATTGATTAGAATGGTGAAGAAAAGAATATTTTAAATTGCTTACGGATTCTCAAATAAACATTGCTGTTGGTTCATACTCGAAAAATTTGAACAGGCAGTTTTTTTATCCAGAACGCATTCACATGAAAGTGAATAATTAGTTGTGTGCGTAACACACTTTGTGATACAAGACGTATTGCTTAGATTATTTAGCAATCGTCACGATTCTTATGATCAACATTTTTTGGTCTATTGTTTTGGTTCTTTAAAGACTGGTTGAAACCCGCCAAGAAAAATGATATGGCTCCTGCAGTTTTGTCAGGGGTCGCAGTTGATCATAAAATCAAAAGTTCAACAGTCCGACTGGTTATTCATGACAAGTGGGACTGGTGGTTTTCATATATACACCTATGGAGATGCATCATTTTTCGTGACTTCGCTAACCCAAGAGCATCAAGTACTCCAGTAATCAGAACAACCTTTTTAACAAAGTCGTCTCTTACCCTGCTGTTCAGGAGAACTGATGAGGCTCATTAACTTATAAGGACATGAGTGTGGAAAATGAATAGTTCCAATATAATTACGATAATATGTAATATACTTGATATATGTGGTAAGTCAAGATAGCACCCTGTAAACAAAATACGTTAAATAAGCATAACGTTCAGTGAATATAGCCAAAAACATATGGATATATGATTATACTTACAACAATTAAATATGAAGTTTGAAAACATATAGATTTCATGAACATATAAGAGTCTCAAAATTAGTTATCATCCTTTTCCGTATTGAAAACACCTAAAAAAGTATCAACTGATCAATATTGATTAAAAATAACGAAATATCAATAGTGTTAAAGATAAATTGATAGATGTAGCCGTTACTATATGGCAGGAGATCATCATGAAAAATGAGAATTAAAACCTCCTATGTTTATATACCACTTGTATTTGTTTATTGTAATCGTTTGAAAATATCCTTCTTAGATGAAACTGCAGTAACGTTAGTTACAAAAACAAATTGTATAAAAACAGAGGAATTTTTGATTCAGCACTTTTTATTTCGAAATCCCAGGAGCGTAAGGTAACACCAGCCTACTAGACCTCAGAAATACATGGCATCGGCTTATCCTTGTGTTGCTTCAGGAGTGAAATGATCTCTGCAGCTTTGATGAAGACGTTTTGTTGACCGGGTTCCAACTCAGTGACAGAGTTATAGCCACTTTGTTCAGTGCCGAAAACTACTTGAAGTTCATCTGCCGCTCAGGCGGCTGCCTTGAATAGAAAGGCTTCAATCCCTGATTCATCAAATTCGCGGACGGGCCATACAAAAAAGAGGATCCGAATTCATAATGACAGTACAGGCTCCGTCTGTCATTTATTCAGTTCAAACTTTAATTGCCTCCAAAATTTGCAACGGGAAGGCACCGTTGCAAACTCCCATGGAATTGTATCATTTATCTGATCTTCACCTCCAGTTGATACAGCTCAGCCCCTCCTGAATCTACTTCACTACTCCAGAAGATCAGCTAGAGTGAGATCAGAACGACAAACATATTCATGGCAGCAACTTTGTTCTTTACCGACAGTTCAAATAGCCGGATCCTGACGTAAGTATACGTTTCTCTGGTATCCAGGCATGTAAGTAAATGAAAGATGAATTAGGGCGATGATGCGTCAAATGATTTGCGATGATTGATCCAGGCCATGAAAAGATTACACTTATACTGTAACTCCTGCGTTACATATTTATCGATGACCAGGTTCTCCTCATATCCAGAGACTCCTCTCCTTGACCGTCTCCGCTCATATATCCTTTTGAATACTCTGTCAAATAAAGATATTCGAAATTATTTTCATAATCATTATCGTTATTATTATTTTACCTTGGAGATTGCACCCGGAACTCCGATACTATCGGAGAACGCGGCAGTATCACCAATAATTACATCACACACCGTAAGGTGAATGATCATTGGTTCCAAGGTAGATGCAATGAACCGCCGGCAAGCCAGCGTGACTTGGAGATTTGAGAGTAGAAAGTGCATCATTCCATCAGAAACTCCAACAATAAGAACAACCATTTCAACAGAGCAGTGTGGATAGAGTCTACGGAGTTGGAAGAGATCTCGATATTTCAAGCACTTTTCCTCCACTTTTTGGACTATTCCAGAAGGACTACATAAATAATTTTACCTGGTATCTGCCAGAGTGTTGGGCATGAGTGATTGCAACAGAATCGAATCATTTCATACTCCATAACATATTCGATATTCTTCCGAGCACAGAGCAATACTAGTGTCTCGTCAATGCCGTAGGAGCGCCTGATGTAATGATATACGAGTAACATTCATAATACCGCATTATATCAACGAGTTAAGGCTGAGACAACATATGCTGGCAAAAATTAGACACTACGCGACTACGATAAAACAAGGTATTGAAAAACCATCCTGGCAAGCCCCGATGACTTCCCCGGTTTCCGACTGCAGCCCACTTCACTCGGGGAAAGCAAAAGTCATTCTCCTGGATAATCCAAGTTCTTGAATGTTCTAGAATACTGCAGCAACTTATCCTCATGATGTCGAATGAATGAGTTGAACACTGTGATTTCACATTGGCTAGTTATCAAACGGGTTGCATCTTGGCGAGAGAGTTCAAATGACCTCTTTCATTGTAACAAACGAAACCAATTTCATCGACTACTTGGTTGGCTGCCTCAAAAAAAATGTAACTTTGCTCTTTCATGATCACGGCCATTTCACCATCTCATTAATCGGGAAATGTATAACCGTGGAACGAAGGAATCAGGATGCGAACTGCTTTAAAGATGTACTAATTTTTCGGTCTCCACGTCGAGTTGCTAGAGCCCCTAACTGAACGGAATGGCATCTTATTTGTAGCAGCACCTCCGCTTTTCACCGCCAGTTTCGGTGACCGATCTAGCGAATATTGAGGTGTTACGGCTCTTGACCGTAGAACTCCAAAGTAAGTAATCGTCACTCCGAAATCCAAATGGGCTGAAATGCTTATATCCTATTTTGGAATGAACGTTGCAAATGTATACATTTCGAATGCCATACCGATAGCATGTATGTACGCTTCCACAACCCATAAGGAGATGAAAATCCTTTTCTAGAGAAATAAAGTTTGGACTCTAACTTGACTAGAAGTGAATACTCCAGAATAGCATACTTCGTTGTTCAAGGCATCTTACTACTTGATTGGATATCCAAGGTATATGAGCAAATGCACGATGAGTTTATGCGGGGTTGTAACAAACGCCTTTCAGTAGGTAATCAATTCAGATCATAGAGGTTACGCTTATACTGTTGCCTTCCTACGAACGACAACCTTCAAATGTCGAAACTTGTGTGAGCTGAGGAAAAAAAAGGTATCACCTTTTTTATCAATTAGAACAGGACCGTGCTTCGACAAATCAATTCGGAACCTGCTGCTGGCCACAAATCGAATAATTAAAAATGTTGGTCATATGTCGACGGGTACATACTATACAAATGACATACCATGATATAGAAGCATCTTTTGGCATATTACAGAGTGCAATATATTCGATTTTATACAAACATTCGAGTGTGGAAAGATATGTTCCAGAAGAATTCCGCACACTCCTGTGAATTGGTTTAAGAAAATGCTCAAAATTTCAACTAGGGAATTGCAAAACCCTTATGCAGTAGGCAGAGTTCAATACATATATTCGATTCAACACAAACATTCGGGTGTGGGAAGATATGTTCCAGAAAAATTTCACACACTACTGTGAATTGATTTGAGGAAATGCTCAAAATTTCAATTAGGGGATTGCAAAACCCGTATGCAGCATAGGTAATAAAACGTGGATAAATCATTATTAACCGAAAACTAAGCAACAATCCTCAATTTGGCTATTTCTAGATGAACTGGACACCAGAAATTTTGTTTATTCAAGAAGCACTTTCGAGAAAATGGTTGCTTGTTTCTTCGGTTTCACTAAATATATCACCACCTTTCCTTTCAAAGATTGAGGATTAGTTAAAATTCACCATAACCTTCACCATAACTTCCAAAGCCATGTTTTTAAAATATGAACTTCATAGTGAAAAAAAGTGTTGAATTGGTTGAAACTTCTGCAAAACATGTATCAATCCTTGAAGCAAATATTTATAAATATTTTATTTCTACTTTTTGTATAGTTATGTACAATTTCAAAGGTTATCCGTGTAGGTACGAATAAAAATATCCCTTGGTAGGCTGCGGTTCAATCGCATCGCATTCTTGACTCCGTCATTGGCGTCTGACTGTCTGTCTCCGTTGCAGTTACTAATATCAATCGATGACCCAGCTTCGAAGTTGTAGTGACGAAAATAAGGTATCAAGTCTAGAATTGAGTATAAAATGTAATGATGTTCATTAGAACTATTCCAGTCATAAAAGATTTGTGTTGTTGGTTTCCATATTATTTCATCTCTTTTTCTGAAAATCAGAGAGTCCTCATTTTCCTCCGGGGTTTAAAGTTCCAGAAACAAAAATGAAGTATCAAAACTATTTATAATAATTTTTTTTATGGATATGTTAGGTCAAATTAATTACATAATTAAAGAAAAATCACATTTTATTATCTTTGTTACATAATGTGGAGATGATTTTCAATTCTCAATTATTACGTCGCCTATTTTGATAAGAGATGAACTCTGAAATTTTCTGAAAACCTTTGTTTATAATATACCTAATATAATATAATATCATAAATACAGTGAGGGGCAAAATAATAGCATGAATTCATGTTTCGTACCGATACAGGTCGATTTTTGTTTTCAAATTATGATTTTTTGGCATCGTTCATATTAGCTGATTAGTAAGGTTGTTCAATTCTCTATTCAGGGAAATGAATATTTACATTAACTATTTATACAGGGCGGCCAAGAAAAATATTGAATTTTTGAATAGAATCAATTTTCATAAAAATTAGTATTTATGTAATCTATTTAATACAAAATACATTTCACTACTGTCAGAAAACAGAAACAAATATTCATTTGATAAATAAAAATTGAGAAAGGAGTTCAAGTAAACATTGATTCTTAAATGCATTGTTTTCAAGATATAGGGAATTGAACTTTTCTATACATTTTTTTCCGTACGCCACTGCAAGAGACAGATTGAGGCAAAAACGTCAGACAATTCTGAGAATTTGGTGCTTACTATTTTGGAATTGAAGTATAGGGTGCAATGCATTTGAAAAATAGCATTTAATTGTATATACGATGTTTGTCATTCGTCAAATTACACTTATTGTTATAACACCGTATAAAATTGTCTCTCTTGTTTTAATTCAATAATGGTAAACAAATCATGACATGCATTTTACGTATGAATAGGTCGAAGTTAATACTTATAGAACCCTGCAGCTAGAAGATCTACAATGACTGGAATTCCTGCATTAGAGGAAGTGCTTGACGAAATAGGATAAAATCCAGAAACTAGTTCGGACTATTGCCACTAATTTCCACTACAACAATTAGTATATCCAAAAAACAAACAGTATATCCTTATCACTTACCTACAGCATATTTAAGAACATTTTTGCAACCATGCTCTTTACAGATTTTTCTCCCACGATTAGATGCAATTATGGATTTTCATATTAAGCACTTACGGTGTGGAGAAAATCCTTACGCTACAATTGAGTTGCTTCAGAATATTAAAGTGAGCCTGTTCTCTGTATCCATATTATTATAGTAAATTCTTCCAATTTTCTGGAGTCCACCATCCCGAATAATATTCAAATGACTCAATAATACAGTTTGATATGGAACCGAAATTTCTGGTTGACTCAAAATAGTTCCTTCTGACTTACTAATGACCTTCTCTTCATCAGTACAACAGAAAATAAAATGAGATCCCAAACATTCCTTCAAATCTTTCTTTTATTTTTATTTCCAATGAAGAATATTGATATATAAATTTGATTATTTGAATCCAAGACTTGAATGAATACAATAATATCATGACTAGAATCATATTTTATGAAATAGAGGTAGAAATTAGGACTACTTTAAAATTCCCATTGTATTCCTTTACAAGTTACAAGCATCAATATTATCAGTAGTGGAAAAGCGCGAATAAATATGAAATTAATTCAATGGTTATGTTTCATTCCATTTGAAAAATACCTCATTGAATTATTACCTCATAACTGCAAATTCACTATACGGTCTTAGAACAATAGAATTCCTTCAAGTCACTCGGCAAACAACGTTCTGTACTGAATACATGAGGATACGCAAATAATGCTTTTAAAATATAGCATCAATTCTGAGTTTGTACATCTCAAATTACATAGAGGGCTTCTCATTTGTAGTGAATCATTATTGTCTATTGTTAATACACGACCGATCTGTCAACAATAGTCATGTACTACTGTTATAATTCATTCGATTATGACTCCTCAATGAGCAAATCATTTATGACACTTTTACCGTGATCAGCAAAAAGGTAAGACCTCGTTAGTCCATAGCTCGCACAAGTTTTGTCTTCTGAGCGTTGTCGTTCGTAGGGGTGCGACAGCTGATTAACGGAAAAACATGTTTTCAAACATATATTCACTGAACAGTTTACAAAACGGCAACACGTGTCAACACAAAAGTTTTCTTAGTCGTGTTCACGCCTTTTTTGACAGAATAATCATCCCGCTGTAGTTAAACTGTCAAAATGTAACTTTGTGTTAGTAGGTATACATCAAGTTATAATGATAATACGTTCATTCAACAAGAAATAAAAGAAAGGCAATATAAAACATATATAGATGAGAATAAATAGTTGAGTAACAAAAGCAACAAAACGCTTATGCGTGACTAAATAATAAAAGTTCAATTTATAAAAATATAATGCAATTCTTTCGAACTATGCGATATAGCCTAACGAATCTATAAGACCCCAGAAGTGCGGCTCGTAGATACAATTCAGGAGTAATTACAAATATCACTCTCATATTAAAAATGTAAATACGTTATATAAAGACAATTCAGTGTACATAGCATGATGAGTATTTATAAACTTAGGCACAGTCACAGTAAAATAATAAGTAGTTATACTCTACGATGTATAGTATCATAAACCACAGTTTCTTTATGAACATACAATTCAAAATATTTTTTGAGTCATAATTAATTCATTTGAAATTGTTTTTTCTGTTCCGCATGCTAATATACCATATGGAATATGTTACTGAACTAGCATAAAATACAATGTTCAAGAGATTTGAGATACCGAAATAAAATATTTCTCAGTGCCTTGATGCGGTGGATCAGTTGCAGTTCTTCAATTATGAAATTCATGTGAGACTGCCAATTCAAGTTGATCCTGAAATATTTGATATAAAGACGGAAGTAATTACGTATGAGTTTGGAACATTCAAACATTTGAAATAGGAGAATATCACTAAAAAAAAAAATATTGACAAGTGATATGTTTTATTATAATTATAATATATTGTGAGAAGTTTTTTGAAAACCCGCTTTGCATGACATATAATTTGGTCATATCGAAGTACTTATAGTTTTACAATTGATAATCAATGAATAACGAAAATTCCATAATTTGGATTTCACCTCGTTATGTAAATTAGTTTTGTATTTGTCAAACCTGAAAAGCAGCTGTTCACCTAGTGGGTTTTTATCTGAACATTTGACAATGAAACATTTTCATTACGTATATCGTAGAGTTTCATGAAGTATCTCACAAGCTCATTGAATGATTTTTTTAAATAAACAAAGAAATAATCATTCAAGATATACTTCAATCCTCAATTACTCGTTATTGGTTCGGTCATTTAATTCTATGGCATTGGACGGATTCGTAACCAATTCAATCGCTTGCTCAGTCACCCAAATCATCGATAGCTATTTTTTCTCATAGACCACAAACTGGAAACGATTTTATTGGTAATATAAGGGCCAATCATCTCTCGGATATGCTTAGAAACTACACTATAATCTTTAATCTTTCATTCTGACAATTGGAAAGTTTCATTTCATGCAAAAACCTTTAGAATTTATACCAGATATTTAACAGGTGAACACTGGCTGTATCTCACGGAAACGCAGAAGGGTCAATACTTTTATTATTTGTTTCTTGGAAATTACGAATTCAAAATACGCAATTTCGATTTTAATCTCGAAACATTCAGTTCCATTTTGCAATTCTCCTCTAGTTTTGCTCTAATAGTGCAAAACTTTTCAATACGGATGAATTTTGTGTTTTTTGTTCTATCTATCCAGTTTTTTTCGAATAATGAATAATATCGCCTATGATATTCATATTAATTCGGTTTTTATATTTTTTTCTGATGCTTTGACAGAAGTGGATAAGTTATAGTGTCAAAATTCAAATGAAAGGTCTCTTCAAAATCTTACAATGTGTTTTACAGCTGTTACACACTCTGTAGAACATATTACATTTCAATACACCAACCAAATTCTCATTCACTGAGACACTTATTTTATTATCATCTATCCAATGAGTGAATGTCAAAGTTCGATAATATATACAATAATCAAGTATAAAAATAGGTTTTTCTTGAAATATACTTCCTATTATTTAAGTATTGGAATATTTGATAACTCCTATCTTTAGAGTATTATGTCATCTGACATAATACCACGACAGTTATTTTAAAGCACTATTCATCAATTTTGATTTGATTGATGTGTACCAGGGATTGCTAATTCAATGACGTTAATTGAAGATCAGTTTGTAGCTTTCCAGAGAAATCTATTCTCCAAGACAAAAACTCAAATATTGTATATATACTTTAATTCTACCAAACTGTGATAGACTATTACTCTTTCTTTTTTAGTTTGTTAAGTAGTTCACATGAGTTTTCCATCTGAAAGAACGATCCAACATTCTTCCCAAATAGTTAATTTCATTTACTGGTCTTATTGCGAATGAAATTTGTTTGGTTATATCATAGTTTGAAAGAGATGTCTCAAAGCTACCGAATGGTTAGTAAACCATTTTTTTTCAATTTACCGATAATAGTCTGTAGTCCAACCATGTTTCAATTTTGGTAAAATTCCTTTCAATTTTAATTTTCAAATTGTATCAGTTTGTGTCTTTATAGATTATCACAGTATCATCGGCGAAGCTGATATTTTGACCTTTTTTCTCCAATAGAAATATGTTATTCATATAAATTGTGAATCTCAAAAGACCCAATACCGTTCCTTGAGGTACACCACATGTTACTACCTTTGTTTGGCTGATTTCATTATTTATTTTGACCTGTTGATAAAGTTTGATGAAAATGGATTTAACGTTGGTTAACGCGTAAACGTGATCTATGACAAACAAATTTTATTCATATCTTAATAATATGAGTCTAGATAAATAATTCCGTTTTTATTTCTTGACATGTAACCAAAATTTTGAAATTTATAAACAGGGTCATAGGGTTTATGGTTGTTTTCTATTCGACTCCTTGACTAGCAGTTGAAATGTAATCAATAAAATTGCGAAATCCCGTTAATGTATCTTATCACTATTTATTTAATTGCATTCAAACATCGATAATATGTATGAGCAGAGTAATGTTTTTGTTGATAATTATATAACCTAGTTCGCTCTAGACTGAATCCTCATTGTAGTTTATTTACTATTCGCATGTTCCATTTTACAGAATCTGCTCGAATGCTATATTTTACATAATTATGTAATGAATGTGTTGAACAGTAGTGGACAGGACCGGATTACCCCTAATGTCAACACCTACGACAGAAAATTCAAACCTCCCTTATCAAAGATATAAACGAGGGCCACCACGGCGATCTGTTGCGAAGCCAAGCGTTTACATCTTTCGCCGAATGAGAAAGGGGTTCCTACTTGCGGTGAAAGCTGCTAAGAAAGACAGAAAGTAATTTCTCTTTTGGCGGTCAATGTCCACGCTAACTCAATGCAGATTTTTTTTTGGAACAGTTGATTCAAACAATGATGAGTCCAATGGGCGGAAGTACTGTACGGAGTGGTGGCCACGCGAGCTTACCAGGGCACACCAAATCCAAACATTAAAGACTATGGCAATGATATCCTTTCATTGCCATAGTCTTGATGATTCATCCCTACATTGAGAGCAATAGCAAACACAGCCTAAAGAACAAATTTTCATATTACGAAATATGGTTGAAAATAATAATTATGTATCGGAAGTTTGGGGACAGACCGCGAATACACATATTGAGGTGATTATTACGTACGGAATGTTATACGAGGAGTCATAACAAAAGCCACCACATAGACGAACGACTCATTTATTTTGCAGACGTATGACAGGTCGAAATAGCGTAATTTGATGATGGACAACGAATGCTTTGCTTTTTGGGATCTGATTCCATCTAATTGCCGATAAAAATTAAACAATAGTGCCCAGTTTGTTGGTGTTTGCAATTGTAGTTCGATCATCTACATCAGACACTGCTTCTTCCTGTTAATCTAATAAATAAAACATATTTTCACATTCACTTAACACTCACTCATTCGTCTCTATTTCTCCGTACTGGTGAGTCCTAGGAAGCTAAAATTTGGTATATAGGTGCTTCTTAAGTCTCAGATGCGCACTAGGGAAGGCTTTTCGAATATTCAAACTGGGGCGCCCAGGGGGGGTAGAAGGGGCGCGTTTACATATGGATATTCCCTTTTATTTCCGGTGGGTGAATTTATATTCAGTAATGGCATTTTACCCGTACGAAGCTGGGGCGGATCGCTAGTGTGAATATAACGAAACTCAATTCTTTCTCTTTTCTGACCATTGAAAATTGAATTGCAAGAACTATGCCTTCGTTAATTTTCGAAACTGTATTTGAAAACACATATTTTGTAATTTTAACTTTCTGCCACTTACAAAGAGCTTTATTCGATCTATCAAATATTTTATAATTTAACACCTCTTCTTTGATTTTCAATCACAGTTTATTGTGTAACTGCTACCATGCCCCTCCAGGGTTGAGATCCTTTAGATAGAATCCCTTGAAACTTGAAGTTCCTTAGAGTGTTTCGATCCATATCCGAACCGTTTATCAGGTAGGATTTTCAGTTCCTCAGTCTGGTCTTTTCATTCGATGCGGCCAAACTTATCGGCCGATGATTGTCAGGGACTATGGGGTTCTTGTTTAGTTTTAGGATCATAATGACCGTGACCTCCTTGAAAGATTACGGGAAGTGTTTCAGCAAGAGTGTAACGTTAATGATGTTCTTCATTGCCGCTACTCCGTTCCTAGGTAGGGATTTTAGTGAACGGTGGTGGATGTAAATAAATTACTTACTAGAAGTGAGTTACCGGTGGTAGGTCTCAGCAACTTGTTTCTGGTTTATTGGTCTTCATCAGTAATATATTCATTATCAATGATTGGAAACATTTAGTTGCAACGATTCATGAACTTACGAAGTCAGTATTATCTGAATTTTGTTTGGTGGGTACACGAGCTATACTTGAAATTTACGAATTTTCACTTCACTTAAATCAAAAGACGTTTTTCAGAATAAATCAAAGATTAAGAATAAGTGTTAGGAATCACACGTTAAAAGGTAAGACCTCGTTATTCCTTAGCTCGCACAAGTTTCTCCACTTCTGAGAGTTGTCGTTCGTATGGGGGCAACAGCTGATTAACGAAAAAACAGATTTAAACAGACAGAAGTAATTAAATTTGTCTAGGAATGTTATTGCATTTCAATGGAATCCAAACAAACGGATTCATCTAAAACAGAAACAACTTCTCACGCGTTTCAATGAGTATTTCACTAAACAAGTTGATGTGATCAGAAAATGACTGTTATTAGTTTTGCAGTTCAGATCATCTACTGTTCAGATTGGATTCATGTTAAGAGGACCAGAGGTTCCAAACATTGAATTGTTTATTTTTTATTTATTCACAACTAACTTAAAACTGATAAAAGTAAAAATATCACAACCCACATATCTCTCAGAGAGACGCTGAGAAGCTGGAGAGGAGAAGTAGGTAAGTGTGTAAGTATAGCTCTGTTACGCCAACAACACAAAGTACGAAAATCGCTTTTAGAAAATGCCAAAATTAGGTGGTACTTTTTAGGTGCTTTTTGGTCAAAATTTAGGTGCTCTGTAACTTAACCAAAACTGAATACTCAAAGTTGCGTTGCTAGCATTATGTGATGCTAGCAATGCAATGGAAATAATAATAAAATAATGAATGTTAAGGGAACACTATTAGGTGCTAATTAATAACTGCTAAACGGTGAGGATCGTCGGTCGGTAGCCGGGCGGTTCGACGTGGATGCTTTGTTCACTCAGTCAATCGGCCGATGTGTGAGTCGATGATTCAAGCCCCAGGCTGAACGCTCAATTTTCACTTGCTATCGTCCAACCCGTGTTAGGAATCACACGTTAAAAGGTAAGACCTCGTTAATTCATTATTTTATTATTATTTTCATTGCGTTGCTAGCATTATGTGATGCTACTTTGAGTATTGAGTTGCGGTGTGAGTTACAGAGCACCTAATTTTTGACTTCGGTACCTAAAAAGTACGTAATTTTGGCATTTTCTGAATGCGATATCCATACTTTGCGTTGCTGGAGTAACAAAGCATGGAAGTATTTCTATGTATAAATATTTTCTGACGCCCCTGCCCTGTAATGCAAACTTTGTTCCTACGGAATAAAGTACGAACGAAGCTCTAACAAGAGACACTGTGAAGTTGACTTCGGGAAAAAACCCTGAAAATCTCAAGAACTATACAATAAACTCCAATAACTAATTCTGTCATGCCCTTAGTCCCGTTTATGTTCGTATCGCTCATGAAATAGATGAAGTGATTCATAGATTAACCCTCTATCTGATTTTAAAAGGCTCTGGTAATGTTCCACTCCGACTTTTTGGTGAAAAGAACTTGGAGCACATACGGCCAAATCGCCCAACACAGTATGTGACAAATTTCACACCAGCCAATAGATCAGTTACCACTGATGGCGTTATAATCATGTACTCCTTTTTGAATGTATTCTTAATTTTAAAATGTTTTTTTTTTCATTGTTACCACACTTTCCCGGTACCTTAACACTCGAGTAACTGTATTCTCCATAATATAAGAACATAAGGTTTCGTGGTCAGAGTCATGATTGAAGAGTACAAAATCCGAGCTGATAGGCCGTAGTCGAACGGAACCTGAGGTACCAAACGTTTTTTCTACTACAGAGGCATACATCATAGGTGATATATGCCTAGACTGCGGAATATATATTTCGAAGTCTCAGCAACGACTGGCTGACACATACCACTGAGGATGTCTGCCGTAGAAATAGATGAAACGTTTCCATTCGACCAATACCTACCAGCCCGGATTTGGTTAAATAAAATCACTTATCTCTACTTTATGCTAGTTCAACAGGCTTTCTGTTCAATACTTTCATAGAAAAAAACAGTTAATTGAATAGTGCAATTATTGTTCAAGCATGTATTCCATATTAAAACAAACTGAAAAAATTATTTCAGGTCATTTCATCTCCGAATGAATGGGGTTTATTTCTGTCTTGGCAGCGAAAAATTTTCGTGTTCAGTTATTTTACCAAAAACAATATAATAGCATCTCCTCAAAAAAAATCTCAACAATTTTGATTGGAATGTATGCCAAAAATTCAAATTCGATATAGCAAGAAGATGACCCTACCTACTTAGCGCTCGTAGAAAGTCCAATACTGAAGACTGTTCTTCCTCAACACTATCAGACAAATCTTTTTTGACGCCAATATCAGTAAAAATACAATCAGTTATTCAACAAAATATGAAGATTAAAAAAATTTCAAAATCCAAAAATGTTTTCTCGCTATTTATTTCAAATGCAACATAATATGATAATAATAAGCAAAAAATAAAAGAAGAGACTTTTGACATTTGCTATCTCAAAAATTTTCTGACGAAAGTAGGCCAAACGTAGGAAGCTGAATGAATTTCATCGTTGTAATACCGCAGTTCTAGCTCTTCAATTTGTTTTTCTGTAAACTTAAAAACTGGTTTCTTTAAATCTATTGAAGCGTCGAGAGTAGCAACCATATATCCAAGTTGTCCATCGGTATAGCTGGGAACACTGGACGTGGCATAATTTACAACAGGAAAATGTTTTCTGCAGTTTTCCATGGTTTTCTTCATGTGAGGTAAATCTAACCATATGGAGCCAATTTGACAGCTGATGATACCTGCAAAACAGAAACTTGGTGATAGATATTGAGCAGGTTATCGACAACCAGTAAACTAAAATTTACATATTTAATGAAATTGGCTTATACTTGATGAAAATCCACAAAGTATCCATATTCGAGTTTGATTTTTCGAATTTTGTTCTCATGGATCTTTTGGTGGTTCCGATGTCTAACTTCTCAGTGAAAGATACCATGACTCTATTTGAAAACACACGACTCATTGCCCTCAACCAGGGATACCATAGCCATCTGGTACGGGAGGCAATAGACATCCACAAACATACTGATAATTTCAACAAAAAAGAAGCTGTGACACACAACCGAATATGGACTCCCATTCTTAGGAGTTCAAGAATGGCAAACAGCACGACGACAGGTAGAGAAGGGTCGACGAATGTTATTGACAATTTACCTAACCTAGGTACAGGTGTTATCACACCAGACTACCTGAGTCAACATAAACCAGCTTTACGCAATTTGACTAATCCAAGTACAGGTATTAGCACACCAAAGTACCTGAGTCAATATCAATACGCCTCACGTAGCCGTAATATCCAGGCATCAGAGATTAACACAGGATGTATGAACCTATTCCATTTGTGCGGCTAATTCAATTTCCACATTCAATAGTAGGAAAGGGATCTTTCCAGCAAAGTCTTACTTTGTTATTTGAAGAAGACTATCACTTTCATCTGTCAAAGTTAAAAATAAGTAATTACAATGAATACGTCACAGAGATTCTCGTTGAAGCCGTAGAAGTGTAACATTTATAACTATCTCCCGATTGCGGTGAACCATTGATCTCCAATCCTAACCAACTTTCCACGTCGTTCAGATAAGTCTATGTCTTCCATGTTGTTGAGAAAGGCCTCATCCTTTTATAACTGCTGCTTGATGTGCTTTTTTATGACATATTTCTAATGACCAGATCTATCAACAGGGCAGATGGCTAGTCGATTTTGCCTCTTGGCATCAACACAGGGTGTTCTTATATGTGATAAATATTTTCAAATTTGTTTATACGCCTCGTTCATTTCTGAATCTACAGTGTGGTCCACTAAGTCTGCAACAAATGGGAAACTTTTTTATTATCGATTTCTCAGAAAATTTTATTCATGACAAAACTTAATGCATGTTCCAAAACTATACCAAGTGTACCTGAAATGGCTTTATGACAAACACCATACAGGATAGGCCAAAAAATATAAAGTTCGTTCAAGAGTAAAGTACCCTTATTTCAAAAAACATAAAAATATGTTGAAGAGAAAAGTTGCTTAGAATTAAAAATTATGTTCAGATACGAAGTCATGGCCTGCTATTCATTTTTTTCTTCTTTTAGAAAATTTTGAATTATGATACATATTGTTACTATTTTAATTCAATATGTATTTGAAATAGCCACAATCAAATCAGTTTGGAGTATTTTTTATCAAATTAAAGTGTATTTGTAAAATTTACTTGGATTTGTATTTTTTTAGGTGACCGTCAACTTCATGTTTGTTGCAACGATATTTAACAGAACTCTAGAATAAAACAAATACTCTTTTTAACGATGCAAATACTTTACTAAGCATAATGTTCATATGAATAAACTGATGTCAAAATCTATTGCGGATAGTCATGAACAAAAAAGAACCAATAAGCGATAGTACAGAAAAATACAGTAGGTAACTCAACAGATGCTAACAATAAAAATTATCGAAGCGTCTCTGTATGTCCACCTTCACTTTCGATACTCTTGAACTAACTTTATATTTTTTGGCCTATCCTGTATGGTGTTTGTCATAAAGCCATTTCAGGTACACCTGGTATAGTTTTGGAACATGCACCAACTTTTGTCAAAAATCGATAATAAAAAGTTTCCCATTTGTTGCACACTTAGTGGACCACACTGTATAAAGTCATACTTGGCACCAATATTCTATTATCAATGTAGATAAAGCGACTCCAGTTTTTTTTTAAGTAAATGGTGTGGAATATCTAAATCGAGATAGAGAGACATGAATATTTGAATGAAGAATAAGCATATTGTTTTTTAGGAAAAATACCTGGTGACGTCTTAAAAAAGTCGAAAGGACTTAATGGGTCAGGATCATATGGAAAATTCAATAGTCCATAAATTTATATTTTCAAATATATCCATAATGTCATTTATGCAACGTATTGGCACGTATCAAACAATTTCTCACTTCCTCACCAGAAATGGAGGCCTGGTCATTTTATGGAAAAAAAAAACTCATATACAGGTTATAAAATTTCCATCACCTTACTTCGATTTCATAGAAGTATATTTCTCAAGAACAGAGAGTGTCTTTAAACCACATTTTTTCCTTTTCCTTCAAAACACGTAGGAGATTCAATGTTAAATTGGAGCTAGCCTTCCATAGTGACATGAGATGTTTAAGGAATCTCGTTACTTTGTGAGCAATCAAAGGTGTCTCGCTAAATGCATGATGAACAGAAGCGATATTGTTCCTATCAAATGATTTGAGGTAAGATATTCACTACACTGACTCTTACATAATATATGAAAACTCAAATCATGTTCACCCAAGATTAAGGAAAATTTCGATGGGGATCTGTTCCAGTCACAGCAACTATCAAGCATCAACTAAGCATTCACTGATTACTTGAAGAAACCAGATCCCAAGAAATACCTTATTCAGATCATTCAGTTCTCTATTCATTTACTGTTATACGCACATTCATTTTGACCAAATTCTCAAATACATACCATTTGGTTTGAGAGCGTTCTTAAGAAGACCATAATAGTGTTCGGTGAAAAGATTAGCTGCTGGGCCAATAGGATCTGATGAGTCTGTAATTATCACATCAAATTCTTCCGAATGGTTTTTCATGAACTCAAAACCATCACATATGTGTAAGGTGACTTTTGGAGAATCAAAGCCTTTAGCCATGAAAGGTAAAAACTTTTTGCTTGCCATGACAACTTTCTCATCAATCTCCACCTGAAAGAAGTATACATACTACGTTATAAAAAACAGATGAGCAAGGATAGTTAGTAGAAAAAATAATTTATCCGAGAGTTAATGAGGGACTGACTATAAACAAAAGCTCAATAAGGTCAGTCACGTAGAGAATTATTGTTTAGAAAGAGAAATTGTGAATAATTTTTATTAACAATGGATTTTCCTTTGGGGACAACATTTTTGGGTCGATCGTAAAACTTAAACCCAGTCTTCAATCACTAAAGATTGTAGATACATCAGTATAATTTTTTGATTACTTGACAAATCCCAAATATTACACCAAATTCACAAAAGGTCTGATTAACTGCATATTTTTCATTTCTCGATATGTCCTAAATTGTTTTGATAGTTATATTTTTATTCAATACTAGCTTTTACCCGTGGCTTCGCTGGCAAATAAGTGTCCGTACAATAGAAATGATATGATTATCATTTTCTAACAATCGCCGAGCTTCACATGCTTCTCTGTATGTTTGACATTCCTGATCAATGACAATTTTAAGATCTGTAAAGTAGCTAGATTTTCGGATTTTTTTGACAAACCGTTTTTTTTATCTTACATAAAAAATATTTTTTTATATATAAAAAGTATCCTATGTTACTTCTAATACCTCCAAGAACATGTGTACATGATAATCGTTTGAGTAGTTTTCGCGTGAAACCGTAACAAACAAACTTACATTCGCATTTATAATATTAGAAGGGGTTAGTAGGGATGTTAGGGATGTAAATATATCATTACTATAGACTACATAGTTGTTTTGATATAAAAGATTAAATTATTATCAATTGACCAATCATTCGGCTTGATATTAGGACACCCGAAAAAAAAATGGAAAACGAAAATATTGAAGACAAAATAATGAAAACGTTTCAAAATTTTCAAATCTTTATTTATCTTCAAAGAATTATAAAAATTCATAAAAAAAGACGATTGTGAATAATAACAATCGAAACGTCGCGACGTGAAGTAGCTTGGTTCGAAATATTTTTTCTATTCTTTTTCATCATTCATCTTCATTGTGTTGTGATGATTACAAGATACTGCTCGCTAAACTCCACCATTATGGGTTCAAAGGTACAGTGTATAATTGGATGGAGTTCTATCTCAACCAGCACAGCTGAGTTATGAGAACACCTAAGCGATTTATTATAATGAGGGATCGATCAACTGTGGAGTTCCACAGGGATCAATTTTTCGACATAATAATGGATGGACTGACTTGATAGTTGATGAAAATTTATAACACTATCCATGATAATAATTACACAACTTTCACCAAATTTGTATTTCTAGAAGCGTTTCGCTAACACCGTAACTTCCTCGGTGGCTTCCTATCGAGGATGCTAAGAAACCAGTCTAGAAATAAAAATGTTTGTGAAAATCGTATACTTACTATTAATATCGTAAATAGTAATCTCATGACTATTGATAATACCTCAACTGTCTGGCACTGAACATATCCAAGAGGAATTTTTAGTCATTCAGATGCGATTTGGCTAATTTGAACATAGGCAATGGCTATATTACAAACTGTGCCAGTGCTGAATTTCTAGGAAAATTAAAAGTTGATAAACATATCACCAATATGAACAAACAACTGGGTGGTGGATAGAATCCCAGTTAGAATTTCGGGAGTTAGCAGAACAAATCTTATCAACAGAGCTTTTGTATTGCAGATGCATATTGTTCTATACCTGGCCGAGGCAAAGCTTAAGGACTCTCATAAACTCCTTGTTCTTCGCTTCAAAATTTGCACAGTATTCACTCTTTCAATTACTGAAACAGTATGTCTCAGAAAAACACAACTCAACAGTTTCAATGCGGCTTCGAGTTACTACAGCAGTCGTCAGGCATATACCAATGCTAGTATCAATCTGCCAAGGCAAAATACTTCGGGAGAAGGAATACCTGATTTACAATAGTTGCAAAATGTCCAGCGCTCGTCAAGTGATTTGGGAGTCATTTATGATATTGAAAGGTTTCGAGAAGTTGTAATCATTTTATTTCGGATTCGACCATACTACAATATGAATGAATTTTTTGAAGATACTTTTTAAATTCCGTCTTTTATATCCCTCCTGCGGTGTTTTTCAGTTTGATTTATTACTTGTCTCATTATTGTTTCATTATCACTATTGTTTTGCAATAAAACGTATTCGGTTTCTGATTCATTATTTTTATTTTTATTTTTCATTGTTTACATATTATTAATATTCCAGTTATAATTTTGTCCATTTGTGTACTCAAAAAGTGCGCAACCTGTCTTACAAGAAAGGGGTTGTTCTTTCGTGTCGGAAGATTGCTCGCGTTCAGCCTATTCCCAAAAAGGGCAAGAAAACTCTTCCAAATAATTATAGGCCAAACGCTTTACTATCAGTGATATCAAAAATCATGAAGAAAGCCGTGAACCAGCATATCCACGAATATTTGAAAGGCTTCAACATCTTGAGCGATCATCAATATGGCTTTCAGAAACAAAGAACAACAGGTGACTTGCTATCGTATGTCACCCTTATTTGGAATAACGCAATCGAGAAACCTGGAGAGTCAAGAGTTGTTGCGATTGATATTTCTGAGGCCTTTGACCGTGTGTGGCATGAGGATTTGCTGGGCAAACTTCGATGATATGGCTTGTCTGATCGTTTTTGTGTGTGGCTCTTCAGCTTCCTGAAAAAAACGTTGCCTGCTAGTGACCGTCGATGGATATCTCTTGAATACTTTCACCAACAACGCTGGTGTTTCCCAAGGATCCATATTGTCTCCAACCCTCTTTCTATTTTATATCAAAGACTCATCGGAAAAAACAAGGATCCGAGACAAGTGTGCTGATGACAGCACACGTCATTATATTTGGATTCCAGGACATCGGCTGCGGCTGCACATCTTCACCGGTAGCCGGAGGTTGAATATCTTAATGGGTTGAAAGTAACTAGGTTCAATTCAATGCCACAGAAACCCAGGCCTCGATGATTTTCTCCAAAAAGATAAATGTTTCCAAACCTGATATAATAATGTCAGGTCAGACAATTACACTTTCTGCTTCAATGAGTTTGTTTGGGGTTGAAATGGACCCCAATATGCCTTGCAACAATCATGTCACTGAAATTGCAAAGGCTGCTTCTCAAAAGCTTAGAACACTGTTCTGAACCAGAAAACTGTACACGCCTCAGCAACTTCCGATGATTTATAAAGCTCAGAACAGAACTTTTTTGGAGTATTATTCTCATGTATGGAGCTCCGCTCCCAAACATACTCTGAAGCTGCTGGATTCCATCCAGAAAATAGCCATTCGCCTGACTGGAGACGCGAACATCACTTGCAACCTTGATAGTCTGGAACATCGAAGAAAGGTTTCTCTCTTCTATAGATACTTTCACGGGAAGTGTTCAGGTGACTTGGCACATTTGGTTCCACCAAGAGCGGTACATATCAGAAATACGCGACGGAATCACTAATTTCGCCCAGACACCGCTCTAAGAACGCCTCGAGAATTTTCCTGTAGTGCTTGTAAAATTAGCATTTTTATATTTTCGAATTGAAGACTCATTTTGTTTTTATCTTGTTTGAATTATTTCGTTGCAACTAACTCAGTCAAATATTTCTGTCCTCTTTCGCAGGCCCGTTTCTTCTGCTGCTGTGGCAGACATCATCAGTGGTATATGTGCGTATATATTTTTCTGAAAATATAAAATAACTCAAATGTATGTTTCTGAATTTCAAATTGATTTTACTTGTACTGCACCCGATTTGAGACAATTACTTTTATGGAATGACTCAAAACACTAGAGACATGATAAATTATTATTGTAAATCAATTATTATTACTGAATTCAATAAATCAACAGTTCAATATTTCTCTATTCAAAGATTGACATCATTCACGGACATTTAGTGATCTGTCAAAGGCAACCGTCTGTGTTTTTTACCTGAACAACTTCCTCCACCATAGGATGTTTCACTACCTCACGTGCCACACCTCCATCTCCACCTCCAACAATCAACACTTTTCGCGGATTAGGATGAGAACATAGGGGTAGGAAAGTTAACATTTCTTGGTACGAAAATTCATCTTTTTGGGTGCACTGAATGATTCCATCCAAAACTAGAACGGTTCCATTATGTTTCCTGTAGATAAAAAAGTAAAGATACTATGCTAAATAATGATTATTTTGCTGTTTTTCAACTCCAACACTGATAAGATAGTATAGTTCCCAATTTTTTAGGTAAGTAATAAGTATGATAAGCTCTGTAGAATAGACAAAATCAGAACAAATGCTTTGTCTTTATTCATTCCACAATCCATTCGAGTTAACGTACCTCAAAATACATACTTTCTTCGATAGTTCAAACAAAAACATAATATATATTCATCAAAAAATAGGTATTCGACTCTCAGGTTATTCCCCCATACAATTCAAAAGATTGATAGAATACATAAGGAATAACACTTCCAAAATACAAATCATGAAATTATAAAACAACAACAAAAATTAATTGGTGCTCCGGGACGACTTCATTGATTCCAGTGGCGCATTTGCTTTTTCAGCTGCAGGAAAACCCGGAAAAACCTGCAGCACCACATCATCTGAAAATCTTGATCTGCCAATGTTATCTCTTTCATAAAACAAAATGAGGCTCCAAAAAATTCAATACGTCGCCAGAACACTTAGTGACACGACTATCGTCAAACTTAAACCAGTCTATTTCGTCTTTGACCAAGGCGTAATAATGGCCAGATTCAACGCCAGAACCACAGTGAACAATGACTGCATGAAGATCATAATAGTGGTCTGCTACATTGAAGTGTTCATCTATTTCGAACCTTCGTAAGAGTTTGGTGTTGAAAATATTCCCCTTAACATCTGTTCATTTGCTTTAATCTTGAAACTATATTTGACAAAACTGAAATTTTTAGAGATTTTAACCAATTTGATGTAGTAGTTAGTCCCTTTGGATATGAAGTTTCATATTTTAAGAAACTCTTAGGGTTTCTAGACGTCAAGGTCGTAGGACTTCTGAGAAGAGATTTTTTTTATGATGTTTTTAAGAATATATTTTTTGTAAAAACAGTGTGTCCAACAATCTTTTCAAATTATATTGCATTCTTCCCATATCTCCAGAAGGATAGCAGAAAAATTGTCAGAATTTTATTACATGCAATTGTAGCAAGGTTTCAATTACCAAGGTTATCTCTTACATAGCATATATGCTCCTATATAGGCAAATTCATAAGCAAAAGTCCCAAATGTACTTTTTATCATTCAATCTTGATTCCTCTAAGAGTTGTATAATGGTGCGTGTTAATTGCAATTTCAAAGAATAAAAAAAATGATTATGTTCATTCAGCAAGTCCCAGGAATTAATAAGAAGACAATATTTGTCCGTCTAATTGATTTTTACTCATCTACTCTCATTAGAAATATTTTTCCTTGGCTTCAAAGTAAGCTTCAGTTGCGGTGATAATTTCCTCATCGGAGTCAAATCCTTTTTTCTGGAGCATCTTTCTGAAATTATCAAAGAGCCAGTAGTCACTGGGGGCTAGATCTAGAGAGTATGGTAGGTAGAAAAGTAGATTGAAGCCTAACTCATTCAATTTGGCGATTGTTTCATTAACTTGTGTTACGGTGCATGTCTCGATGAAAGATTTTTTTTATTCATATGCAGTAGCTGTAGCTGTCCTTCAAACGCATCAGTAACTCAATGTAGTAGTCGCTATTAATGTATTTTCCCTTTTGAATGTAGTTTATGGAAATCATACTGTGCACATCCCAAAAACTAACGTCCTAACTTTATCAGCTGACTGTTGCTGATATGTAGGCTCTTACCGCCTTCACGTCAATCAGCTGACTGCCACTTTGAATATAGAGTGAAAAGGTGAAACCATGTTTCGTCCTATGTCACATACCGACGCAAGAAATTCTGTTTATTAATAGAGAATCGTCGACTCGTTAGATTTCTTCCAATGTGAACAAACATGGCATCCATCCACTTCCAGTTAATATGTTTGCCATCTCAACAATCTCACACGACTTTCAAAACGTTCTTAACTTTCCGTGAGTGGCGCTTCGTTTCTGAGCATAGATAGTGGCGGCGGACTGAGAGTCCGCATACCTTTTTGTCCCCGAAATTGTGAAATACAGTACGGATGACTCTTTTTTTTTCATAAAAAAAACATTTTGAATGATTATATTTCATTTTACATTTATTCCTTCATTTATTTCATTGTTACAAAGCATGAACATCGACAAAAATATAATTATTATATCCTAACAAAACATACAAAAGTGTTCAAGACATATTATCAGAATAACAATCTGTACAAACACAAGTTGAATGTTCAAGGCACATAAACTTGGTACATTTTTTACAAGAAAACCGCGTTGGTCTATTTTTTTTTCGGTCGCAGTAACTGCATCGACCTTTGGAATTTTCAGGCTGGGGAATGGGAGTAGGATCGTGTATCTCAAACAATTCTTTGATTCGTAGTGTTATCGTTTTTGGAATATTCTTCTGCATAGCACGAAAACGAATATGGTTTTCGGTTAACGCGGCTGATAGTTTATGCAAAAATAGCCTCCTAGCTATTTTATCAGAATTCTGCAAATAAAAAAACACCAAGGAATTCACTCCAGCCATATTCAGCATAGCGTAAAAAATAAACATAGGCCATCTTGATGTGTTTCGGGCGCAGTCATAAGCAGCACACATTTTGTCCAAAGTGTCAACTCCGCCTTTAGTGTTGTTGTAATCAACAATCCTCTCAGGTTACGTTTCGTTTGGTATTCCTAATAGGCTCAACCATTCTTTGCACAAGTGCTAAACCTGAATTTTCCAAAGCGTATGGACCAGTGGGTTGTTTACCAGTATACACATCTAAGTTGGTAGTATAAACTGTTTTGAATCAACTAGAGCATATATTTTCAGCCCGTATTTATTAGGTTTGCTCGGAATATATTGGCGGAAGCTGCATCTACCCCGAAACGCTTCTAGCTTTTCGTCCATTGTAACATTTTGATATGGAGTGTACGCAGATTTGCAGTTAGCAACAAATGCGTCAAAATATTCTCGAATCGGGCATAATTTATCAATTTTTCTTCTTTCTGATCGAGAATTGAGATCATCAAATCTAATATGTTCAAGTAAAAACTTAAAACGGGTCTTTGACATTGTTAGACGGAATTGCTCAACACCTGTCCCGCTGTTGTTCCACAATTCAACAGCATTCAGACGGCTAGATTTGATTACTCCCGCCAAATAGAGTAGTCCAATTAGAGCCTGTATTTCATTTACGTCGGTTTCCTTTATTTCACGGGTATAATCATCCTTTTTATTTCGAATATGCATATTGGTATACTCTACTATTGTACTTAGCATTTCGTTATTGAAAAAGTATTTCCAAATATCTAGAGGTGTTTTCAAATTTTTTACAGCTTCTTTAGCACCTGGCATACGAGTGATCAAGTTTACAGCCCTGGTCCGTGATGTGGGAGAATGGTGTTTCGCCCACTTAGTTTTCCGATCTTTTCCGATGAAGTAAGGTACTCCTGAGGGCATTGTTTCTACGTCACCATCCTCAGTCTCTTCCTCCGAATTAGAATCTATTTCATGCGTTTCTATAATATCCTCTTCGCTGTCTTTTGTCGGAGTCGTTCGGGTCGTCTTCAGTAACTATATTTTCATTGAGACACTCTAACATTAGTTGCTGTAATCGTTCTTGCTCTTTTTCGTATGACGCCATCTAGTAAATTAATAATTATTCAGTAAAAGTAACAATTTTCAGAATAATATTTCTTACCTTTCATGGAATACGAAAAAAAAACTACAAAACTTGCAAATTTTAATCTGTAGAATATTAAAGTAATTTTTACTGGCGGCGGATTCTCAGTCAGCATTCAGGTACCAAAACTAAATGACTGCACTTCTGTGCGGCTTACGATACACTGATGACCACAACAGTAAGTCCAAGGAATACAGAGTGCTGCGGGATGGTTGGGCAGAGGAAATTGAAATGAAGTACGGAAATATTTGGTTGCGGAATGTGAGTCCGCGCGCCAGTCACGGAAGGTTAATATTTTCCGAAGTTACTGCTTCATTTGGCCTACTCGAGCGTTCCGCATCATTTTAAAAACGTTTGTTTTATACTCATAAAAAATTTACGAATCGTATTATAAATTTCCACTCGTAAATTCTCTAGGACAACATAAGTATCTTCAAAATATAAAAGCTATCCTATTCTCCAACGATGATCCAAATATGTCTATCAATGATCGGTTAGCAGGGATCAAAGTTGTTCAACATATCAAAACCGCCTTGCATGACGGTAAATGATCGGGATCACAGGAAATAAATAATTTTAATATATCAATAGCAATATAATTTTTGTATTAAACTAACCAAATCTTAACTATTATACCAGGTGGCGAAAATTTAATTGCTATTGCTATCTCGATAACAATAGAAGATACGATGTTGGTTAGAATACAATGGAATTATATTGAGATATTGTGAGCCGTTCTCGAAAGAATCGAAATATAATTGTAATAGTTGGTTTTGATTTTTATGCCCTGGTATCTTTATTATGCAGAATATGAAAAAAATGTATGAATGTTTTTGATTGAACTTCATGAAGATTATACCATGCACTGATTTAATTATCCATACAACGTGTTCCACTACTCGTATTTTCGTGTACAATGTACTGGAGTGGAACGCTGAGTAAAAGTTATGAATAATATATAGATATCTGCAAGGTTAGGAAAGGCATAATGATTTACAAAAATACAGGTCCATATTTAAAAAAAAACGTGTGCGTATCGTTGAACTATTTAATATTGAAATTGTTCAATTTGAAGAAAGCTTAGGTTATCACTTAAATTTTATGTATGTCAATATGATAATGTAAGGAAAGGTTATTGATTATTGAAATATTTTATTAATTATTTTGTACATAAAGGTACATATACTGTTACTTTTGTTGGAATAAATAACGATCTAATAATGTACATACACAAAATTAGTATCATCATTTATAAGCCACGTTTTCTATAATGAAAAAATATTACGTGCTTGCTGGTTAGATTTTTATAATACTGTCAACAATATATGTCTATCGCACACTAAACACTGAGTGTCTGTCCAACGAGACAGACACGCTGTAACGCGTTAGGTAACAAAGCGGTTTACCCTCCCATAACAAATTATCACTTTAAAAATGATGAGGGTGCCCCGAATGAACGAAACGTCGTATGATACATAAAATGAGTGCATATTGTAGCCTTCATGAAAATGAATCAAAAATCCTTCATGCATTTTTTCATATTTTGTATGACAAAAATACCAAATCAACGATTTCGTTATCTTCATTAGTTTATTTCGAGAATGACTCACGGTAGTCTGGATTTCACAACATAATTTGATTACATTCTAAAAAGTAAATTGTTAGTCTAATATAACCAACATCATATCTTCTACCGTAACCAAGATAGCAACAATTTGCAATTAAATTTTCGCCACCTGGTATATTATTATAACGCATGGCCGTTAAAGTAATATGTTAGCAATCAACGGAGGTAGACGAGCTTTTTACTGGGCCGTCATCGGATAATCTAATGCCTGTCAATTTTTTTTTACATGCATCTAAGCAGAACATTTAAATAGTTTGTTTGAAGGTGATTGACAATGTTTCATGGAATGACTTTCAATTACTGAAACAGTATGTCTCAGAAAAACACAACTCAACAGTTTCAATGCGGCTTCGAGTTACTACAGCAGTCGTCAGGCA